>JAOBAT010104246.1:0-15443 GCA_026413305.1 Hydrozoanthus tunicans
TGAAAAAGTCAGGGGGGTGGTCTAACTCCCCCCTGAAAAATCGGATGAGCAAGCCACTTCGTATATTTGAGTTTTAGAATAGACCCTATAAACTTGCCAAGTTTCAACGAAATCGGAGAGATGGCATGTAGCACAACTGCCTGGTGCTCTCATGGACTCACTCTTAAGAACTTGATGTAGACTCCGACCATTTGATTTTTGTCTAACTTGAACCAAAGAACAGGGCCTAGGTATCTTAGTAGGCTATGTTTTCCTATGTGACGGTATTAAATTTAAGGGTTTCAAGGTATAGTTATTAGCTTTGTTTCGCAATGATCCTTTGATGTACTCAAGGCAGAGTTCATTTTTTTGCATTGTACACGAGATTAGAAATGCCCTGTAGCCGTCTGTTCTTTATTGTTGGAAGTCATGCAATCTTTAGCAACTCGTCACGGGCTGCCGATTTTGTATTGTCTAATGCTTTTTTAAAAGGCTCTTTCTTGGGTACGCTCAAGCTCGCGGATGTCTGATGCTCGACAGAAACTATAACTGTGTGACAATATGTCGGCTGTGGTAGTACGACGACCTATTGTTATCCGAGTCTGGAATAGCCGGATCTGGCCTCCTTTTCTTACAGATGAATTTCACTTCGAATCAAGTCGTAGATAATTGGGTCATTGTTGTAGACCCAAGGTGTGTTCGTTTGCGTGAAAGGAGGGCGAGCGCTTGATGATATAGAATCTTGAAACTCTATCTACTCGGTACAAGGTTTGTACGGGTCGTTGAAGTTAAGAATTTCGTTTTCCAGGCCTGGAAAGTCGTTCAATTTTGATTAGGCTCATGGAAAGTCGTGCTATTAAGATGCAACGTGTAGTGGAAAAAAACAACCAATCAATCATTTGCACAAAATGACACGCCTCAATGATTTCGCCGCAGATATGGACTCGTGGAGACGCAGAGCCGGAAAACCGTGCGAGAGTTTAATGATTTTAATCCCTTTCGTCACGGGTGTTACTAAAACCGGGAACGAGGAACAGGGAACCATAAAACGGGGAACAGGGGGTCCGGGTACTAACGTCCTAAATTAAGGGTTTTCGTATACCGAAATACCGACAATTATTGTATCTAGTCAATTATTGTATCTAGCCTCGCTAACAAGGGTTTTTGTGTACCGAAATACCGACAATTATTGTATCTAGCGAGGTTATGTTAAAAAGGAAACCACGAAAATAGCATGACTTGCCTTTTAAAACTCCGGAGATGTAGTTCATTATTCATTCACCAAACAGCAGGCAACGCGATCTAGAAATATTTTTGTTCAAAACTCTCTAACTGTTCAAGAATTGAACATCAATAAAGTAAATCGTGAAAAGCTTAAACAGAAGTCGCCATAACTTTGGTCCAGACCTCTCTCATCAAAGGCATTTTAGGACGTTAGTATCCAGACCCCCTGCTCCCCGTTTTACCGTTCCCCGTTTTACCGTTCCCCGTTTTATGGTTCCTCGTTCCCCGTTCCTGGTTTTAGTAACACCCCTTTCTTCACTTTGTTTAGCTTGTATTATGCTAGAAAAATGGAAAAATGAAACTACTCGTTGTATGGAAGGAAAAACAACAATGCTAGGTCACGGAAAATGGAGAAAAGTCGTGGAGTTTCAGAAGAGTAGGAAACCCTTCTGTATTTGAGAACAGCATAAGATGTGTCGAACGTAAAAGTTGAAAATGGCTTCAAAGCAATTCCCGCAAAGCAATTAACAAGTGAAACTGTTTGTCTCTGGCAAAACCGGCTGTACAAAAAGGAAGAGTAGATACTGTATTTGTTCGAATTAGCCCTCCTAAAGCGTCCCCCTAAAAAGAACAAAAACTCTCTCCAAAAAGTAACAGTCGAATTGCTGTTAAATAGCGTTTTGTTAGAGCCGCAGTGATAACTGGATATTGCTAGAAAAAGACTGTTGTTGGTCACTATTGGCTTAGACTGAAATATTTTGTTTGACTGAAATGTTTTGTTAGACTTTATTCGTGAATATTTACAAGCCGATTTAAAAAAAAAAACAAGACTTAAGGCCACTTTAAAAAATTCTCAGCTTTATCAACAGCGCGCGCACTGGTTTTTGCCAGCGCATTGACTCTTTAGATTCATTTTAAAGAAAGGGAATATATGATGGAAAAGTCGAGAATTTTTTCCCTGTTGCGCCAGTAGACAAAGTGGGAAACAGTTCGGCCGGCGGCATGTTGCGACACTTAGGTCCCAGTATATGTTGTCCGTGACCAAACAACGCAGAGTTTTGAAAGTTCTAGAACACACATGTAAGACAAGAAGAACAGCGTAGGATAACTACGTTTGGTAGTTTTGCGCGACTCGATTCCAGCCGCGAACATTCCCCCGGGCAAATCCCCGGCAAATCCCGGGCACTTGAAAAAAAGTGGTGAAATGCCTGGCCCAGCGCGCAATTTTCGTAGGCAAATTTATGCCCGGCCCCCCGTTCCTTCTATGATGGTCAAATGCCCGGTCCCCCAGTCCATCACTACGATATACAAAAATATTTAACTAGTTGTCAATTTTTAATAAACCGAACTGTTTCGGCTCA
The DNA here is from genome assembly GCA_026413305.1 of Hydrozoanthus tunicans. Taxonomy (NCBI): domain Eukaryota; kingdom Metazoa; phylum Cnidaria; class Anthozoa; order Zoantharia; family Hydrozoanthidae; genus Hydrozoanthus; species Hydrozoanthus tunicans. The sequence goes on from JAOBAT010104246.1 coordinate 2,565, forward strand.
ATAGAACTGGATAGAACAGCGGGAATAGAAACTAAACAGAACATTGTGCATCTGCCATGCTTTACTCCAGGGGCCCGGGGACACTGCTAACTGTAAAATGCCCGGCCCCCCGGGACTCATCTTCTATCAAATGCCCGGGGTTTGCCCGGGGGGATGCTCGCGGTTGGAAAAGTGACGAAACTGACTCGGTAGGCACAAAAAAACACCCGCTCTCACTGAATTTTGGGAAAATCTTGATGATAAATCTGGGTATTTTTTCAAGTGGTCTTAGTTAAATGCAATATGCATTTGCTTAGAACTTTTTAATGTGTTTACTTGACAGTATCGTAATGTTGCAGTTTTTTGTGTAATTTGAAGATAACAATAAAAATAAATGTTAGAAAGGCATTTTTAATTAAACATACACGAAGTACCAGCAACTAATGTATTGCCTTGGCAACCAGGCTCCCAAATGAACTAAAATGGCGGACTTCTTGATTCTCCTTGATTTGAACATCATAAACATTTCAGTATATTTATAAAAAAAACGCTTTTCCGTTTTGCTTTAAAATGGCGCATGTAAAAGAAGTTGAAGTAGAGCCTCCCATGCACCTACAGCGACCGTCCTCTGGTCGTTCTCAAGATGTTTCTCATCTCTTAGCGAGTTTGTTTCGGGAGCTGTTCACAAGAGAGGCTGTTGGAGAGGACACAGTTAAGCACCTTTCAACTTCTAAGAGTGGAGAAGAGGGATACCATGATAAATACGTCGAGCAGCTGAGAAAGGTATTGCAAATGTGACTTTCTTTTGCTGTCTTTTTGATTTGTTAATCTGAATTGTAGGACCCATATTGAATTATTAAGTACTTTATAATGTTTGTGTTTACCCGATAGATTCAAGAAAAACGGGATGAGTGCCACCGACAAGTCGACATGCTGGAGGCGCATATAATGCAAGCTCAAGCAGCTGCAACAGCTGCTGATGAGAGAGAGTTGCAAAATGCTGCTGAGGGTTGTGAGAATTATTTTTCCCTCGGGTTACCATCAGGTATTTTTTTTAATAGCTTGCAAGATAAGAAATAGGTGTTAAATCTATAAGTAAATCAAACGATAATCAGTTTGTAACTCTATAGAGTACTTGTTGGTTTAAATAAGCTGAAGATGGTAGTCGAACAAGTTGAGAGATTGGCTTTGAGCTTGATCTGTTTTATAGCTGAAAACATTAAGGCAGTAAGGTATTGACATGGTTTTCTGTTCTAATAGTTTTTGAGGCTAATTTCTTCCTCTGAATTTGATCGTGGGTTCTTGTTTCTGTTGGACTCTTGTTTATATCTTTTTAATTTATGGAGATTGTAAAATTCTACATTTCCTTGTCAAAAACCTCGTATCAGGAACTTGCAGTCAGAGTAAAAAAAATATCAGTTATTAAGTCATCATGGTTTAAAACAGCTTGGATTCTCTCCACAGGTAACCCAAGCTCCAGTCACAATGCTTGAACACCAACAGATTTTCAAAACTAAAAGCAAATGTATGAGAGAAATTTTGTAAAATATTACTAAAAAATGTAATAAAATAATTTATTCTATACTCGGTTTTCGGAATCATGTAGCTACTTACATTTAAAAATAAATAATGCTTTTAGGGGGAACTGAAGCGCTTTCTGGGGTGCGGCTAGAAAAGTTGTCTATTTACTTTCTAGGCTATGCCTTACAAAGCGCTTCAATTCCCCCTAAAGCAATATAATATTAACGAAGTAGTTATGGTTATATATTATTTATATATATGGTAAATAGTAGAATGTAGTCTAAGAATAATCAAACTTATTACATTTTTGAGCATTAATAGTATTACAAAATTCAAATTTCCCATCTATTTGTTTTTTGAAAATTTGGTTGATTTTCAAGCATTTTTGTTGGAGTGTGGGCTACCTGTGGTTTCTCAACAATGAATGTTAATGTTTTAATGCACAGGCCGATCAAACTTGAGATATTGTCTGGATACAGAGCTGTTGAGGAGACATCATTTAATTGTTCCTGAAGATTTTGCATCTGAGGACCCTCCTCCAGCACACCCACCAGAAGGTACAGTAAATATTAATTTGGTGAAAGGGCCTTTTTGGGCTAGGGGGGTACTTCGGGGTCAAAAGGGTAAGGATAACCGTCGGAAAAGTCCCCAAAACACCCTAAAAAATAAAAATTGAAATCAGAAAAATTTCCTTGGGTAGCTAGTGGGTTGGTGCTAGGACTTTTGTCTTAATTTCTTGTTCAGTACGCACGTTTGCTAAAACATGGGACTGCAAGCAGTCCAATAGCTTCACGTTTTTAAAAATTGCCAGGCTCTTGGTTTAACACAGGATTTCTTTTAACAACTCCTAAAAAAATACCAGACACAATTTTAACCCCTAAAAAATATGATGGTCATACCTACCATCCCAATACAGGGAGTAGGAAGAAAAATAGTTAAAAATTTTATTTTGATGAAGTTGTCAGTAAAACCATACCTATACTTTTCCTTTCTAGCTGGTGAAATTCCAAGCTATGCTCGTCACACTACCTCATCACACCAGCGTTACAGGAGAACTCCTCCTCTGACTGACTACATAGAAGATGATAAGCCACCTTCGTCTCTGGCTTATCCATTTATGTCAAAAGCAACAACATTGTCCAGTGAGAGGAGAAACAGGGAGTCTTCACCAAAATCTGTAAGTTGTATCAACGATGTTGTAATACAATCTTCCTGGTTATGAATACAATTTAAACAATTGTGTGTATGTAAACTGCATTGATTGATTGATTGATCCCCTAACTTTTTGGAAGTATAATTGCAGAGGCCATTATGAAGGCCACTAGCCTTATAACTCTTTGATAGTTGTTCTTTATTTAGTTTTTTTTTTCGCCAGTAAGTGCTTTTGAAAACCTTTATTCAGTTCTTGAATTATGTAGAACAAAGTTATTAAACAGAACATTGCATCACCTTCAACCAGTGATTTTTATCGGAAAAACGTTGATGTGTAATGGAAGCTCTGAAGATTTTCCATTTCTTTGTCCCTTGTGACCAACTGAGCTGTGATCAAAAGCCACTTTGCCTAAGTACTTACAGTAATGCCAATGTAACTTTAGTTTTAGACAAACTCAAGTTACACGGTTAATTGTTTATGTTTTGCTTAACATTTTTACTCTAACTAAAACTGTTTTAGGCTAAGTCGAAATCTATTAAATCGTGGAAGGAATCTATGAGGCCGGACCAAAGAGAAGTTGAAAGAGAGGACCTGCGAAGATTACAGAACAAATCAGAATACAAAAGAAACCCCCGCTTTGTACCACCATTAAGGGCTGATCTTGTAAAACCAAAAGACAAAACAAAAGCACAATCAAAAAAGGAGCTGGATCTTGGGTAAGGTTTTCATTAATAACAATAATAATAATAATAATAATAATAATAATAAGTATGTCATTGAAGTAGCTAAGAATACTCATTACAAATGTTCAATAAAGGCTAACTTGAAACTTGTAAACAGCGCATTGTCGGTCACCTAGACTGGGTTTCTGCTTGTTGGAGCGAAGCTTCTCTTGTAGCTTATGGCCCATAGATAACAGTCCTGACGATGCCTTCTTACTTGAAAATGTTTAGTATTTATTCACACAGCATCATGGTAGGAACACAGGTTGGTGGAAATAGACTAGCTGGCTGTTCAGGTATATAGTATGACAGTAGGAATATGTGCTGGTGGAATTAAGTAGACTAGCTAGCTATTCACATAGCATGATAGTAGCAATACAGCCTGGTGGAAATAGACTAGCTTGCTATTTATGTAGCATGATAGTAGAAATATGTGCTGGTGGAATTAAGCAGACTAGCTGGCTATTCACTAAGTTTAACGGTGAGAATATGATGTCATCAGTAAGTATAATATGGATTTAATCCAGATCGTATAGTTAGGATGATCACATGTGAGTTTGAAATTTAACAAGCTAACAGCTACAGAGGTATTGCTGGTGCTGCCTAGTTTGGGAGAATTTGACTTTTCATCTTTGATAGTTTTCCTTGTTTGATTGATTCTAATTTATCTTAATCATTAAAAAATTATTTATTTTGTAAACTATGTGTTATGTAAAGAGAAGTTAGATGATCTGGGTTGAATAGGTTAAGGACACCTGAAAGAAACCTGGTGAAGAAAAGTGGGAACTAGCTTGCTAATTTTAATCTATGTTTGAGCAAGGCCAAACAGTGGCAAGAGACAGAAAGCAATTAATTGAAAGATATCATCAAAGCTTTGTGTCTTCATAAATAGGGATGACATATAATGATGATGGTGTATAACTTGTATTTTAAGAAGTTTTCCACAAGACTATGATCAAAATAAGATAATGACAAAAATTGTTTTAACATCAAAAATCTTCTATCTAGAATCCCAGATGCAATAGATGTCTTCCTTCCTGTGCCCAACCCTTTGGTATTCACAGGCTACAGAACCAACGAGGTTTATGAGGTAAAATCATTGTGACCAGATTTGTTTAGATGATTTTATATGCTGAAGTACCATGTTCAATAGTTTAATAACTATGGCAGATTTTCGTATATTGTGGATTGGCGGGTTGGTAAAAATGGATGTGCTTTTCAGTTGAACTAAATTTGCTTCTTCCATATGAAAACCTTATGATTCCATCTCTATGTTAAAATATTTTAAGCTTAGTCAACAGTCCAGTCACCAATCTTTCTAAATTGTGTTAGAAAACTTGTGGACCAGTGTCTTTTTAGCTCACACTGTTGGCCTAGCTTCTGTTGTCAACCAACAATTGATCTGTAGATTTTAGCTGTTTTGTCTGGTTTAAAAGAAGACTGCGATATCCTGCTCCAACTTCTATCCATCTTTTTCTCTTTGTAGCTGACGCTGGACTTGAAGAACATCACATCATCAAGTCGTCAGGTGAGAGTGGTTCCACCAAGAACGTCCCACTTTTCAGTCGGCCTGGGTAAGTTGCCATTCTAGATACATAGCCTTATCTAGAACTAATCTCGTACCGAGATCTTCTCAACCCTTGGAACCCTTGAAAGAGAGTTGAGAAGATCTGGGTATGACATTAATAAAGAACGTCTTTGTTCATGGATCATACTATAAACTATTTTTTTGAGTCATGTGGCCCTGTTCCTGGTTTGGGGCACCAAGGTATTAACAAGGGTTCCAATGGTTGATTTGAGTCATACTAATCCCGACAATGATTTGGGGACCAAAAGCGCTTTGATTCGAGTCCTTAGTCTCCTTGATGTTCTAAGTTGCGAATCCTACAATACTTTGAGAGCCCCAAAAATACAAATTTTGAGTCCATGGAATCCCGGAAGCTCTATTTTTTGGGTCCCAAAACATGTCAGGGGTTCTTTATTTTTAGTTTTTGCTTTCAGGTTCGTTTTATGGAATTCCTCAATGCTGATATTTTGCGGGACATCCTAGTACCGTGGGACATGGCTAGACCTTCGCGTCTTCTCGGATAAGATGTTAAACCGTAGGTCCCGGGTGGCAGACCTCGAAGGGGACCTCGAGTCCTATTGTCAGTTCTCCCGTGACTCCTTGAGTCAAAAACTGTCATAAAAATAAAGACACCCTTGTATGGTTTATGTAACTTGTTAATTCTACCAAGTTCAAGTAACATATTGAAGGACCCAGAGATGCATGACAAATTACAAACCTCGTTTTTGAAAAAAAGGAACATGTTTCTGATGAGAGTTTGAGTGGCCTGCCCCTATTTTCTTCTAATGTTCTAGTTGTGCAGTTGTTGTAAATTAAAGCATGATGATTTTGTTTGAAGCAATCACTTCTAAGGTTTAAACTAATTCGCTTTTGATGGTGTATACGCAGGCCGTTTTCCAGGAGAGAGGGGTGTAGTTGCTCCTGGGATGAGTTGTCAGTATCCAATAAGGTTTGCACCAGACTCGCTTGCTGATTATGATGACGTCATTAAGGTAAGATTCTAAGAGTTAAGCAGCAGTCTTCTAGTCGGGCACGTTTTTTAACTTCCTTACCAATGGAAGTACAATGGGCAGCCCTGGTTTCATTAGTTTTATTCGTTTGAAGTTGTTCAAATACTTTGGATATGTTTCACAGGTTGATACCATGTGGAGATGCATTCTAGTTTCTGAACTCGCTTTTTTCGTCTTGGTTCGCTTCGAACCCTATTAGAACTGTTGGTAAAACATTTGTTAACTTTTGATAAATATATTACAAATTATCAAGACTCTGTCAGTTTAAAGGTTTTTGTACTTTGAAGTAGGATAAATGAAGTGCAGTTTCAAAAATTATACTATTGGCATTGCAATGCGGAATGCGTGGTAAGGCAAAGCCAAATGGTTTGATGTTTGAAGTGTGTGCGATTTTTTTTTGAAACTGTATGCAACCTTAACTTATGGTTCATTAATCAAATATCAGTTTTCTTGAAAAGTCATGATAAAAGAAAACTTAATATCGGTGAATTAAGGAAGATCCAGACAACTTTTTAATCAGTTATAGTTATATATATATTCTTGTAACTGCTATATATTCTTGTTATGAAATTGATATCGTTCCTCGTAAATTTAGTTTTTGTAGCGTAACGACAGTGTGCCTAAAAGACCTTGAAAGCCTGACTTTCTGAAAAAGCTGTGATTGACAGGCTTCTGTAGTTGAAAACTCCCCGTTTCGTGAAGATAAGACGGTTCGTCTTGCAAACATGGCTGAACCAAGCTCTTGGGTAAAACAAAGAAAATATTGACTTAGCGCCATGTATGCGTAAAACATGTTGTACATAAAACACGAGCTTGAAGTTTGTCGTCCAAATTAAACTTGTGTCACATTTCAGCTTTAGTTGTCGCCCATTCTACATTGACATGACAAACTCACCTTCTTGGAGGATACAGCAAACTTAGGAGAACTACGGTCACGTGGTCCTGTTGTGTCTTACGTACTGTTCACCCAGCTAAGTCTTACAAATACAGAGAACTTTAGCAATGAGTATTCCACCAGAACGGCCACTGACGTCAGTGTGTTTTTGTATTTGCTTTGTTTTTAGATTAAGTCTCAAGCAGTTCCAGATCTGGAAATTCCATTGCAAGCACGACGCCCCCCTCCAGTTCTTTCATGTAAGACTTCCTCCGACATTCGTTTCTGTGTTTGTTTTTGAAATGCATATACGTTCACTGCCGTAAACTAAGATTATTTTGTAATCTTGATAGCTTGTGATCTGACTGACCTACCTTGCCCTCTTAATACTCTGTCATTGAAGTACTCAATTCCAATTGCATACTCTTGGGAAAAATGTGTTTCTTGTGGCCTACTGTTCTTGTCTATCTAATTCTTGTAACTAATGCGTATTTGCTTGCAATTAAAAGAGTTCTTAAGTTCAAAATTTAGTTTAAGAGCACAGCCCGAAAAATTGTATTATTTGCTTTTATTTCAGTATCAAAAGTTCTTGACTGTGGTCACTGTCTCGTTGGAGGGAAGAAAATAACCAAATTTACCTGTTACAATTCGGGAGGACGCAGTCGGTTTTGTGTTATGGACAAGGAAAATTGGCCAACTGTTAGCTTCCCGGTAAGAATCTGGATTTTTCGAAAGCTTTTATGTCTTAAGTCTGTAAACGAAATAGTAACAGGTGTGGCTCAGTTCATTAGTTCGTGACCTAAGCTCGCAAATTTGGAACATCCGAAACTTTAGTTTAAGGTGCTCCACCCAGCTGTTTAAGGGGACAGTAAAACGCTTGTTTGTTAACATAAATTCCCGATTTACCCTTGAAATTAATATTTTATTACAGTAACTAATAGTTTTCTTTGGCTACCTTATAGCGCACGTCTCCACACACCACGTTGTCAAATGATTTGTTTTGTATGCTATCTCGTAAAGATTCTTTTGAGTTAAGAACAGATCTTGTTTATTTGACGGGAAAAATTTAAACGAAGAGCGTACAGGGTCTTAGGTTACGGGTTTTGCATGTGAGTGTTTACCGTAGTAGTTATTATGCAATTATTCTCTAAGCTTTGAATCTTAACTGCTATTTTCAGTGGAGCATGGCAAACCAAGGATCTGTACAGTCTGAATCCTTTGAACTAAAGCCAGCTATGTTCGAACTAAAGGCAGGGGAATCCATTGAAATAGAGGTAATGTTGCTAATTCTTCCAGTAAGGGGATTCTAGGAGCTATACAAGCCAATAGAAACACAACACCCTCAATGCTACTAGTTAGGAGATGCTACAACTTCCAGCAAGGGATATAAGAATCCCATAGCATGGGGGATGCCAACGCCCTACAGCTCCCATTTGATGGGTACTAGAACCCTTTGGAGCCTAATTGGGGATGATGGAACCCTTCCAGAAGGAGATACTGGGACCCTGTAGCATTTAATACGGCTGTAGCTGTAGCTAAGACCCAAGAGTTTCCTGTTGGAAGTAGTTACAAGGGTTTGGCATCTTCTATTAAATACTATAGCTCGTCATAGCTCCCAGTCGGTGGATACTGGGACCCTTTGAGTCCACTAAGGGATGCTGGAACCTCAAAGCTTCCAGAAGAGGACACTAGCACCCTATAGCATCTAATATGACTGCAGCGAACTTCCCGTTGGAGGTAATTTCAGGGACTTTGCATCTGCTACTGAATGCTGTGGCTTTTCCTAATTCCAAATTGACGGATACTAGTATACTTTTGAGTATAATAAGACGTGCGGGACTATTTAAAAGCTTCCAATTGAGGGTCATTAGGACCTTATAGTACTCGACTTGGGGTTGTTGGGACCCCATAGCATCCAATGTTGGGATAATAGGACCCCATAGCATCCAATGTTGGGATAATAGGACCCCATAGCATCCAATTTGTTTGGATGTGAATATCCCAGAGTTTCCAACCGGACTCTAGAGTTTCCAACTAGAGGATATTTAGACCCCATAATACGCAGCAAACGATGTTAGGACCCCAAAGCATCAGTTAAAGAATTTTATGACCTAGGATCCTACGATCAGTGGACGTTCTGGAAATTTTTAGAACTCGAGAATGAGAAACGTAGTTTTAAGAAATCGTCAAAAGATACTTGATCTTCTCGAAAGATGTTTAGTTTTCAACTTCTTTGATAAGAATATAATGCTGAAAAACGCCACTGAAAGTATTCTTTACAAATTATACAGTATCTTCAATCTTTTTTACACTTCTTTGATTAAATTCTATTCAGTTATCCCTGATGATAGATTTAAATTTGGTATGTTGCATTCCAGGTCACATTCTCTCCCTCAGCCGCTAAGTTTTTTGATCAAGACATTTTAATGGTCTGCGACAACTGCAATGTAAAATGTTTCTCCCTCCAAGGTCAGTTTATAGCTAATATTTTCTAGAATGAGTTGAAGAACTCCTTTAGCAGCAAGGAGTTTTAGATTCTTTTATAGAATTGGTTTGTACCAGATATTGAGTGTTCAATTTAAAAGTAAAAACTAACTGAAATTTATTTATTCGGCGTAATTATACCCTTTAAGGTTCTGACAAAACTTACTTGGTTTTCTATAAAGACCTTCGCCTGACAATAAGAATGTATTACAATCTTTAGGTACAGGCCAGACTGCCAACATACAGTTCGTCTCTCTTACTGGAGGAGTATGTGAACCTGGCATCGGGGAGATCAGAGATGCATCCGCTCAATTTTTCGTCAGGTTCAAGGACCAGAACCCAAAAACAAGAACAAATAAGACACTGGTCATTAAGAACACAACGTAGGTTTAAAGCGAATGTAAAGTTTAGTAATTCTCTTTTGAGTTTAGTTTGACTTTAGGAAAGTCGATGCTTTTCGTACTTTCTAGACCCTGTTGGCTAGTGACCACTGTCCTTTGAAAGAATTGGCTCGATGGGTTAAACGGCAAACATGTATTTGCAAGGGAAAGTTTATGCTTTACCTGTAATATTTATATGCTTTGTATTGATCTCTAACCGTATTACCTCAATTAGTCTTTCAGACCATCAGCAAACCAATGTTGAGTTAAATACACAAGACCCGACTAGGTAAATTTGCTTGTTTTTTTCTTTTTCCAGTAATGTTGCCCTTCCCTTCCATTGGAAGATGTACAAACCAGATCTGTTGTGTCCCGATGCTCAGAATAGCTACTCGGGAAGAAACACAACTTCAACACAAAGAGTTCGGGTCAGAGACGAAGAGAGAATATTTACTATCTTACCAAATATGGGCACAATGCCGCCACATGAGACTGTGGAGTTTGCTCTAGAGTTCGCTCCAAAAACCGTAAGTGGCATAAGATTCCATTTACGACAAGGGGAACAATAGCACAGGCGACCTGATTGCATTCACTACTTTTTGATACTGCTTCTCTTTTTGTCTTACTGGTCTCGTTCTTCATCACTGTGATGCACCAACTTTTGAATTCTCGAAACGTTTTGTTAAGTTGGTTAAACATGCTGAAGTTGTTGGTCATGTTGAAGTGTTGATCATGATGAAGTTTTTGATCATGTTTAAGTTGTTGATCATGCTGAAGTTGTTGGTCATGTTGAATTGTTGATCATGTTGAAGTTGCTGATCATGTTGAAGCTGCTGCTGATCATGTTGAAACTGTTGATCATGTTGAAGTTGCTGATCATGTTGAAGCTGTTGATCATGTTGAAGTTGCTGATCATGTTGAAGCTGTTGATCATGTTGAAGTTGTTGATCATACTGCAGTTGTTGGTCATGTTGAAGTGTTGATCATGATGATGTTTTTGATCATGTTTAAGTTGTTGATCATGCTGAAGTTGTTGGTCATGTTGAATTGTTGATCATGTTGAAGCTGCTGCTGATCATGTTGAAGCTGCTGCTGATCATGTTGAAACTGTTGATCATGTTGAAGTTGCTGATCATGTTGAAGCTGTTGATCATGTTGAAGTTGCTGATCATGTTGAAGCTGTTGATCATGTTGAAGCTGTTGATCGTGATGAAGCTGTTGATCATGCTAAAGTTTTTGATCAGGTTGAATCTATTAATTCTGTTAAAGCTGTTGACCATGTTGAACTGAATCCAAACGAGCCTGCTAGCTGTAAAATTAAATGTTCGTGAATAGCAAAAGTAGTACTAAATTTAGATAAAAAATGGTTGACCTCCTTCTAGATCGCTTGTCTGATAAACTATCTTCAAAGTTTCGCGTGATTTCGCATTGCACGCACAATGTCCTGTTCTTGGACAGGTTCTTACGTCAATCCTGATGGTTCAGTACGAAAAGCGTAGAGGTTTGTATATTTACTAATTATTCATTGCTTGTTGTTCTTTTAGCTTGGCGACTTTCACAGCGTTCTTCATCTAGTTCTTGAAGCCATCCCTCTTCATGCTGCTACACCAGAGGTGCATCACACCAAGGATGTAACAGCCATAGAACTGGAACTCAAAGCTTCCAGCAAGGTAAGTGACCTTAAAATGCTTATGAAGTAAAAGTTTTTATTACTTGAGTGGATAGACCTTGCTAAATGAGGAATGGCAACAAAACATTTTTTTTGGCTTCAAGTTATTAACATTGAATGTTTTCAAATGATGACGTCGCTAGTAGTTCTGGCAAATTTTTTTTTTTTTTCTTAAAATTAGCTGCCAATCCATGTATAGATTCGAGCCAAACTTTGGCCGATGATCTGTGTACCTCGAGAACTGTCACAAATCCGAGTTTCACTTGTTAGAACCACTGTAACATCATCGGTCAGTATCTCGAGAACCATGAAAGACTTTGACAATTTTTTGTACTGTTATTCCTCATTTGGCAAGGCCTGTCCAATGATATAATAAAATTTTTTTACTTCATGTGCACTTTAAAGGGGTTCTCCGCTGTACGACATACTTCATACTTGGTCTTAAATAAGACTGTCATGAAACCTATGTCTATATAAGATAATTCTGTGCATCTAACTAACGCCATGCAAGCAATTTTTTTTATCAGCTTTACGAGTCCCACACGCCGCCATTTTGAATTATAACGTTACTTGGTCGCAGTTCCAAACCCCTCTCGTTCATTGCTAATATATTCACCGAAAATGGAGACTGGCACTACAACCACGTCACGTGACGATTCAAAATGGCGCCGCGCGGGAAATTCAAACTGTAAAACTAATCAAAAGGAGTTGCTTGGCGTTTTTTGGTATCAAACTTGTGCCGCAGATAAGGATACAGACATAATGAAAGTTTTGTTTGAGACCATGCAATAATGTTTTACAGTGGAGGATTCCTTATTCTTTCAGTGTTTGTGAACTCTTTTTGTTGTCCTTGATTACCTGACTTGTTTTCAGTTTGCTTAGATGCATAAATGAGTAACAGCTTCTGTTAAGGGTTAACCTGCGATGGATGAGTGTCCTGTCCATGGGGAGTCCGACCTAATGAGTCATTTGACTTGAGAAAAGATTTAGCTTTTTTAGTCCGCCTATAAGACACTAAACGAATCGCAATCTAATTGGTTGGTAATGTGGTGAACCGATTTCTTTTGTTTTATTATAGCCATATAACGTTAGGGTGGAACCTTCAGCTGTGGTCATTCCGGGAACTCTGACTTTGGGGCAGACGTATAAATACCCCATAAAGGTAGGAATAGCTATGATAATTGTTAATGAAAAAATGATTTGGAGAAGTCTGACAAAATATTCCTATTATCAAACATTTGAATTTACTGATAATCAGGGCTTTGAAGAGCAGCTTAATATTATCACTTCCGTCTACAAGTTTTTAAAATTTTTTTGTAAGCCGTAAAAGATATCATATTAAACTTTAGTATGTGCAATTCAGGCCTAAAATCTTGCTTTAAAAATTAAAAAAAAACCCGGCGATTTAGCAGAAGAAGTATGATAAACTTGATGGACGAAACAACTGACATGTTTCGAGGCGTCTCGCCTCTTCTTCAGAGTGTGGCTTTTACCTAATTGAACTAAATGATTTAAATACA
>JAOBAT010104257.1:0-15442 GCA_026413305.1 Hydrozoanthus tunicans
CCCTCCAGTCACTTATAGCCTCCGCCGGCCCTACAAGGCTTTTGAAGACTGCCGAAGCAGTGCTTACTGTCGAAACAATGAAAAAAATTTGTAAATTATTTCACGTAAAATCCATTGACGAGACAAGACCACTTTGCACGCAGTATTGCTTTCAATTTTCGGGTGTCTATAAATCTCATCTTTGATGTGAGAGACTCCAGAAGAAATATCATTATTATTAGTACTGTCAAACAAAAGGGGGAGCGAGGTGGTCAACTTAACTGTCGACACAAAAATGTTGCAAACGGTTAAGATTAATGGCGTTTCGTTTGGCAAGGCAGTTGCACATTATCACTATCTCGATTATAAAACTTGATGCAACAAATATTACAAATTGCATGAAACGCTCTTGAACGGTGGTTGCTTCGCCAGTCAGTACTGCTATATCATTGACAACCTTGTGTAGTATACCGGCCAGTATCCCTGGGAAAGAGCACAGTTTTCTGGTTTATATTGGTATGTATCCAATGATTAACAAATCTAAGTAGAGAAAGAATGGATGGGAGAATTGTCACACTGTTTAGTTTCTGGGCTGGAGCAGTGCGCCTTGCTGCTGGTTTTAAGAACTAAAAATAAACCTTACCAGTATGTACAATACTGTATAGAAAGATACATTTTATTAATTACATGTTTACGTGGTGTCACTGTGTTTCAACAGCCCGATATTTGCCAGCTTCCACTAAATACATTATATTCAATATAATACCTGAATAGCAAAAACAATTGTGTTATAGGGTACGTCGGAGGTTAAATAAGGAGAAAAGAGTTCTGAGCGTTTGTCTTTTTGACGTCGGTTATCTTCACTTCTATTTAAAGAATAAAAAGAGCTGTTTTACACAAGGTAACACCATGTTTAACGAGAAACATGCTTTGCATTCTGTCATCAAGTTTTTAATTTTAATATACTTAAAATGTGACGAGGCTTCCGCTAGAGTATAAGAAAGATAGAAAGGTTTATTTGTACTTTGAAGCTTTAATTCATAACTTATATATTATGTATATATATATATATATAGATAAAAAATAAACCGGCTAAAACACAAATGTTCCTTTGCCAAATTTTCGACTTTATTACAAAAGCCTTCATCAGGACAACTGATGGGCTGTTTAAAAAAACATATATATATATATACAAAATCTTAATATGCGCGCAGGTCTTCCATAAAGGCCCATTTACACGAGCAATTTTGCCTTGACAAGTTTACCTTGACAAGGGAAAATTGCTCGTGTAGATGGAGAATAGAGGACAAATTTTCCTTGTCAAGGAAAAGCTGGCAAGCTAGCTTGAAAAGGAAAAGTTGTCAAGTCTGAAATTTGCTGGTGTAGACGGACAACAGGAAGGAAAATTTGACAAGGATATGATGCCCAGGCGCAACTGAAAACTTGTCAAGGATCGGGGGTGGAAGTGAATCTTTTCAGTATGATAATTCGTGACTCCCAGGTATTTTTCGACCAATGATTCATGATTCATTTATAGAATTTCTTCATGGTTCATGAGAGAAAAATTCAAGATTCATTTTGTCAATGAAAAATTGTACAGGTATACTTGTTGATCATTTGCATGAGCAATGAAAAATGTCAAGAAAACTTGTCAAGGAAAAATTGCTCGTGTAAACGGGGCTTAAGAACATTATCTTTTTTACAGAACATTCTGTGGACATATTTTTTCTTATGGATACTGCACAAGGTGATAAAAATATATATAACTTTAATTCAACTAGTGTTCATCAACGCAGCATCCCCGCTTTGTATACGTAGAAGTTTGTTTCAAATCTTTTTCATTTAATAACTTATCATGCATTATGTATTTCTTTTTGCCGGCAATGTTGCATGGCGGCTAATTCAATAAATTAAAGCATATATTTTTGCTTCCGGTTTGTTTGTGCAATAATAGAAAACAAAACTACACATCCAATACTAACAATTATGTTTAAGGACATTTGAGGCCGAAACCCTGAAAATATTTAAGTACATTTAGCCGCAGCCAAAAAATCAATCGTTTTTTTATAAACAGTTACAAAAAGAATGTATCATGCCTGATCTTGTCCTCAACTGTTGATACTTAATGCACTAATTATAGTTATGCTGTTCCGTCATATGTCAACGATATTGATATGAATCTACGTAATGAAGTAATATTAATTCTTGACTGCTTGTAAGCGCGCAATTAAATGGGGACAACTAGCCTTTGATCTGAATTCGTAGAGGACTGTAAGGTTGAAGCCTTAACCGTGAAAGTTCAAGCCCTTTGAACTTTTATCAAATTATACAGAACTTCAGAGTTTTGGCTTAAACGGCTCGTCGATAGCTTTTTCTAATAAACTTTGTTTCTTCAGTTAAAATTCGTATTTAGATTCACTTATCCTCCTAGCTTCTTCAAGCAAAAATAAAGTAAGTTTGTTTGGAGTGTCTGATGTCTTTCCCGAGTGCTTCTCTCAGTAGTATTGGGAGGGTCCTAAGGGAATCCAATGGCTATATTCATATAGTGCCCGTGACTTTAAAGTGACCAATCACGGCTTTAAAAGGAGAAATTAAACGTGACTTGATATTAATTGTGAAGCCCCTATATATGGGCTTCACAAATGATCACAATCATTTGGATCACACCTCAAGGCCAGTGCAGTTGGTGAGTTCTTTACAGGCGTACTACAATCTTGTAAGGCGATCATTATTCCGTTGATATATACTACTAAAACATAGCTCTTAGGAGTTAGGGAGTCAGGATGGCCGAGTGGTTAGCGCTCGCGCCTCCCACCTCTGTGACCCCGGGATCGAATCCTGGAGTTGCATGTTGGCTGAGATTTGTCGATCTTCTTCTGACTTCGAGGGTTCTCCAGTTTTCCTCCCTTCATAAAAGGCGACTTTAACGCCAAGATCTGTGCAGGGTCATATGTTAGAAAACTTCCACAAGTTTAACATAAGTTAATATCAGTTCGAGATCACTTGCTATTATCCGTCAATCAATTCGTACGAGCTGCGGACAAAAGAACGGCCACAAAGAGCACAATAATTGGTCTTTTCTAACACTTTTTTCTGTAACTTTGCAAATAAGTTGAGAGTGTTGCAAGTTGAGAGCTAAACTCTAGTGATAACATATCATAATCAATTAATTTTAGTTTTCTATAACAAATGGCCGTGAGAAGCTGTTGTTGTTGCTTAACCGTTTAATTTGCACGTTTAAGGATAAAAACAGGAAAATTACCTTTGTAAACTAGCGTCTGCAAATTAAGTAATTGAAAGCATGTGCAAAAAATCTTTAACTAACATAAGTTTACATGTTTTACCATGAGTATATTTCTATTTCGTACTTTAAGAAGTCATTAAGACGATAGGGAAAACTGAGACAAAATGTTAGGAGACTGAGAAAATAAGACAAACCACGTCGGAAACAGCTTTTTGGCTCAAAAAGAAAAAAGAACAGCAATCCTTGTAAGTTGTTTCAGTGTCGTTCACTAAAACATGCAGAGAATATTTTACTCTCTGTTGCAACGTAATTACGTTTACTTAATACGCAAGGTCAGATATTCGTTTCACAACAAGCTTAAAGTTAAACACGCTCCACAATATTTTCTTTAAAAAATGAATTTTTTTATAATATTGATATTAATAACGATAATAAGAATAACGTCATTATAACATTAACAATTAATGTTAACAGGATAAGTTTTTTCACCAAGGTGTATAACTTTCGTGCAGGCTGTGCAAAAACACTGCGGTTTATAAATTAGAATACAATGTACATACAGATATTTTAAATATAGTTGGAAGAATTTATTTCATCTATATATAGTTAAGAAAACTAGAAATATTGAAATAGGTTGGTTTTGATTTTATCGAACTCTGATAAGTCTCAGAACTTCCAGTCTGTAAGACATTCGTGAACAAATCAAATCTTTGTTTAATTTACACAAAATAGTTCGTGCATGCCTTAATTTGACGGCGTAAAATGAAGCAAAATCTTTGACGGAATATTTCCGGTACAGTATTGGACTTTAAAAAAGAGCTCTTTTTATCATCTTTGTTGCTGTAAAAGTGAGCTCAAAACTTTTGTTTGTGCTTTGGTTCGACACCGGCCTGGTGCGACGACGGAGCCTCAAGTCATCGGAAGGGAAAGAGCGGCATCTTTTCAGTATGTCAGTAATTCGTGATTCCCGGATATTTTTCGAACAATGATTCATTTATAGAATTTCTTCATGGTTCATTAGACAAAAACTGAAGATCCATGATTCATTAATTTTTTGAAAAAAAAACTGAAGATCCATGATTCATTAATTTTTTGTCCATGATTTATGATTCACAGCCTGCGAGATGATGTGATTCATGATTCCTTCACTTTTTTAGCGTGGTTCCGCTTCCATTCCCGAAAAGAAATAACTGCCTTTTCTCAGATACCTGCAAATAGTTATTTAGTCACTTACTATTGAATAAGACGTGGAATTCAGTCTGCTAGGTTCTTCGAACACCAAAGAGAGGTGAAAAGATATATTTCTTTTAGTAGTTGCTTATCTTAAGACACTGAGCAACTGCGTGATTTCAAAAAATTTTTTGCTTTTTAAAACTATTTGAGCTAAGTTTCGACACTATGATTTACGTGAAATTCACTCAGTTTAACCGATTAACAAAACAATGTTACACTATCAAAGTTTTATTTAATTTGTTTTCAGTTTCTAAATCGAGCTGTATTTTATCATCAGTTTAACAATAAAATAACACTGTGTAGTCTGTTTTGTGTACTACAGATATTCAAAATGCTTAAATGCTTAAAGGATTCTAAAAAAAGTTTTAGTTAATTTCTTTATCGTTTCGTTTAATAGATAAACACGTTATGAAAACTTGCAGATTATCTGAAAAATGTTTTATCCCATTGCATAACCAAACAACCTACTGGAATTTTAAGTGGTATGACGCAAGTTATTTGTAACACAGATTCCTCAGTCAATGGCATGAGTGATTGTGTGTCAAAACAACGAACTGCGTATTTGCTTCTTTGTCAAACATTCTTAGCTCTGTAAGAAAAATTCAAAAATGGCAGCTGCTGTCCGTATATTCTTCAACATTTAAGTTCGCCTCGCTTAATTTACGTACAAATTGTTTTACATATTTTTTCAACTCGTACAAGCTAAGAGCAATGCTAGCCAAGCAGATTTGAACATAGACAAAAAAGAAACATTGAAACTGCTGCCATTTAAGAGAAAGATCTATGTTGTGACAATGTATCGCAATTTAAAATAAATTGCTTTAGTATGTGTAATGACAATTTAAAAGCAAAACACACACAAAAAAAAGAAACTAAGAAAAGAAAACAAAAATGAACAGAAGCCAAGTTCTCTTTATCCACTTATACCTTGTGTTTACATGCAGGTTTTAAGTTGGTCCAATATGGAGAGAATCACTTTCATTGTGTTTGTGCTCATAGCTGTACAGGTAAGTCTCAGGCGGTGTGCGCACGCGCACTAAGACGACAATGCATTATGGGAAATACTAAAGATATTTTAAAAAGTCATAAATTTTTTGTTACGCTTGTTGGATGAAATTTCTCTGTCTTTTTGTCTTTATCAAATATAGAGTTTGCTCAAAGCATAACTGAGTTCAATCACAATCAAAGGCCGATGCAGCCATTGACGTCTCTTTTAATGTGGCTACAATAGATACGAACAGGAAAACTTGTCCGGTAGATTCTAGACTATTTCCGTCATACGCGTTGCGAAGGACAAAATCAGAACTTTTGCTAGGTGTGTGAGCGCTTTTTACTCGGGGCCGGAAGTAGCCCGAATTAGTGTTTCGTGTCTCTTTCTTGTTCTTTTTGTTGCATTTGCCAATCTTACAAACAACACAAGAAATTGTAGATTTCCTTTAAATTTTAACAAACTAACACAAATATAAAGTCATAATCGGAAGATTTCTTCAGCAGCTGCATTAACTCAATACTTGCGCTCCGTAACTCTCCTTTCTTGCACATATTAAATTTCAGTTCTTAATTTGCCTCCTAGGCGGTAACCAAGGCACCAAGTAAGTGGAGTTTCTCCTTGACGTCTTCTTTTTTTTCTTCCTTCCTTCCTTCCTTCCTTCCTTCCTTCCCTCCTTCCTTCCTTCCTTTCTTCCTTCCTTTCTTCCTTCCTTCCTTTCTTCCTTCCTTCCCTCATTCCTTGCTTCCTTTCTTCCTTCCTTTCTTCCTTCCTTTCTTCCTTCCTTCCTTTCTCCTTCCTTTCTTCCTTCCTTCCTTCCTTCCTTCCTTTCTTCCTTCCTTCCTTTCTTCCTTCCTTTCTTCCTTCCTTCCCTCCTTCCTTCCTTCCTTCCTTTCTTCCTTCCTTTCTTCCTTCCTTCCTTTCTTCCTTCCTTTCTTCCTTCCTTTCTTCCTTCCTTCCTTCCCTCCTTTCTTCCTTTCTTCTTTCCTTTTTCTCTGTTCCTTCCTTTCTTTGTTCCTTCCTTCCTTCCTTTCTTCTTCCTTCCTTCCTTCCTTCCTTTCTTCTTCCTTCCTTTCATTATTCCTTCCTTTCTTTCTTTGTTCCTTTCTCCTTCCTTCCTTCCCTCCTTTCTTCCTTCCTTCTTTCCTTTTTCTCTGTTCCTTCCTTTCTTTGTTCCTTCCTTCCTTCCTTTCTTCTTCCTTCCTTTGTTCCTTCCTTCCTTTCTTTGTTCCTTCCTTCCTTTCTTTCTTTGTTCCACCCTTCCTTCCGTCCTTCCTTCCTTCCTTTCTTTGTTCCTTTCTTCCTTCCGTCCTTCCTTCCTTTCTTTGTTCCTTTCCTCCTTCCTCCTTTCTTCCTTCCTTCCTTCCTTCCTTCCTTCCTTCCTTCCTTCCTTCCTTTCTTCCTTCCTTCCTTCCTTCCTTGATGTTAAATCGACGAAAGCACATTCTCCTCACTCCTCAGTTATTTTAAGACCCTGAGTGAAGGTCCTGCACCAGGAATCCAACCCGGGCCTCCCGTGCGACAGGCTGCCGTCAACTGACTGGCTATGGGCTAATATAACCTGGTAAAGACTTCGGAAAAAGGACATTGTGCCAACTTAGTGTTTTCGTTCAGCAGTTTCAAACATAATCTAAGATGGGAGTAGCATGCTACTTTATAAGTAAAAGATTGACTGAAACATGTAAACTGATTTTACAAATTTTATGCACTTTCAGGGATTGTAAAGATAAAATTTCAAAAATGATCTTGGGGAGAATGCGCCTGCTGGACCACTCATCAAGGTTTGCTCCAGCCTGCTGTACTCAAACAAAAGGAGCGCTCGGGTTTAGGTGCTCACACGGCCAATTTGACATACAAACGGCCTTAGTTAATATTTCATCAAGGACTTCCAATAAACAGCCTTTAGAGTTAAATGATCTTACGAGGGTCGTTTTTGTTGCTTTTCTTACGAGTTCCAGAATTTCAAAAGATGAATTCATGCTTTCTCTTCTACGCAGGGGCTCTCGCCATACTGCCATGCAAAGGCGCCGCGCCATTGAAAGACAGCAACGGGAAGGATCTTTTCTGTGGGCGTGGTCCCTCGAGAGTGGATTGTCCAGCAGGGTCCTCTTGTGACATACATCCAGCCGACCAATGGGCAAAGTGCTGCCAAAACCAAGGTGGGTATTCAACTACTCCTCAGTTATTTTACAATCCCGAGTGAAGGTCCGGCACCGGGAATCGAACCCAGGCCTCCATTAAGACAGGCTAGCGCCTTACCAACTGGCTGTGGGCTATTATAACCTCGGTAAGACTTAAGAAAAAGGACATCGTGCCAATTTAGTGTTTTCGTGAAGCAGTTTTGACCGTAATCTAAGCTGAGAGAAGCATGCTGCTTTATAAGTAAAAGATTGTGCTTGACTCCCTTCTGAAATACGTGAACTGACTTTACAAATTTGGTGCATTTTCAGGGATTGTTAGGATAAAATTTCAAAAATGATCTTGGGGAGATTGCACCTACTGGACCACCCCCCTCCCGCCCCCTTCCCCAACAAGGTTCGTTCCGGCTTGCGGTACTTAAACAAAAGAAGCGTCCGGGTTTAGGCCAATTTGACATGCGAACAACCTCAGTTAATATTCCATCAAGGACTTCCGATAAACAGCCTTTAAATTTAGATGACTTTACGAAGGTCGTTTTTGTTGCTCTTACGAGTTCCGGAATACCAAAGGATGAAAGGATGATTTCTTTCTATTCTTCGCAGGGGTTCTACCCATAGTGCCATGCAAAGGCGCCACGCCATTGAAAGACAGCAACGGGAAGGATCTTTTCTGTGGGCGTGGTCCCTCAAGAGTGGATTGTCCAGCAGGGTCCTCTTGTGACATACATCCAGCCGACCAATGGGCAAAGTGCTGCCAAAACCAAGGTGGGTATTCAACTACTCCTCAGTTGTTTTAAAATCCCGAGTGAAGGTCCGGCACCGGGAATCGAACCCAGGCCTCCAGTAAGACAGGCTGGCGCCTTACCAACTGGCTATGGGCTATTATAACCTCGGTAAGACTTAGGAAAAAGGACATCGTGCCAATTTAGTAATCTAAGCTGGGAGTAGCATGCTGCTTTATAAGTAAAAGATTGTGTTTGATATCTCCTCTGGAACATATATGAATGATTTTAACAAATTTGGTGCATTTTCACAGGAGTTGTGAGGATAGAATTTCAAAAAAATGATCTTCGGGAGAATGCGCCTTCTAGACCAACCCCCCTCCCTCCCCCATCAAGGTTCGCTCCAGTCTGCGGTAACCGAACAAAAGGAGCGCTCGGGTTTAGGCGCTCACACGGCCAATTTGACATACGAACGGCCTTAGTTAATATTCCATCAAGGACTTCCGATAAACAGTCTTTAAATTTAGATGACTTTACGAAGGTCTTCTTTGTTGCTTTTATTACGAGTTCCAGAATTTCAAAGGATGATTGCTTTCTATTCTACGCAGGGGTTCTACCCATAGTGCCATGCAAAGGCGCCACGCCATTGAAAGACAGCAACGGGAAGGATCTATTCTGTGGGCGTGGTCCCTCAAGAGTGGATTGTCCAGCAGGGTCCTCTTGTGACATACATCCAGCCGACCAATGGGCAAAGTGCTGCCAAAACCAAGGTGGGTATTCAACTACTCCTCAGTTATTTTAAAATCCCGAGTGAAGGTCCGGCACCGGGAATCGAACCCAGGCCTCCAGTAAGCCAATTTGACATCCGAACAACCTCAGTTAATATTCCATCAAGGACTTCCAATAAAGAGCCTTTAAATTTAGATGACTTTACGAAGGTCGTTTTTGTTGCTCTTACGAGTTCCGGAATACCAAATAATGGTTGCTTTCTATTCTACGCAGGGGTTGTAGCCATAGTGCCATGCAAAGGCGCCACGCCATTGAAAGACAGCAACGGGAAGGATCTGTTCTGTGGGCGTGGTCCCTCAAGAGTGGACTGTCCAGCAGGATCCTATTGTGACATACATCCAGCCGACCAATGGGCAAAGTGCTGCCAAAACCAAGGTGGGTATAGTTTTTGTGTTCTTTAAGACTGTCAGTCGGCAAGTTCGTACGGCAGAATTTGCCCATCGAAACTTTTCTCGGGTGTCACTATTTCCCTAGAGAAGCCAAAAACAAAAGATGAGACTGCTATCCTGGCGTCTGAAATAATCGAAATCCTAAAATTTCTTTTTTTCAAGGGCGACAACGTGGCCAGTATAACGTTAGATGAAACCCCTGTAACAGATAGGTTTTAGAAAAGAAAAAATGTCCCCAGAATATGTTATAACTTTAGTTAAATCCTTTGTTAATTAATAATAATAATAATAATAATAATAACAATAATAATAAAGTTTTTAAAGTGCCGATATCTTAAAAAAAATCAACCACACTGAGAATTACAGTTTAAAATTAAACCACCTTGTGTAACCGCATCCGGTGGTGGTGATGGGTTAAGTCATTTGAAAAGATGTCGAGTTTGGCTTTGTAATCATATATTTCTATATGTGTTGAAACTGACGAACAGCTAATTGAAAAGTACCGTGGCTAGAAAGCGAATTGAGATAATTTCTTTGAAAAAGTGAAACAAAGGTCTGATAAATACTACTAGATATAACACACATTTTGACTTTAAATTCAACAATTCGTCCGAAAAGCATTGGATGTTTCCCTGCGCTACACTATAACCCATGTCTGGTTGCTTGTCCCGATCGGAAACCCCTACATTGTCAGGGACTGTCACGTTTACAACGTGGCAAGTTATTGAGAAATACTAACTTGATTTGAAATTTGATGTGTTATCTTGTTGCTATTCTAGATCCTGAGTGCAGCCAAAATGAGCAGGGAGTTCCATTTGTAGATGCTGGTTGCACTGGAAATTGCACGTGTGATACACGTGGAAAAAAGAACTGTACAACGCTGTGTCCTCCAGTTTTGATAAAGTGCCAGCCCTTCTTTACTACCAAGTTAGTCAACGTACCGATTCCTGGCACAAATTGTAGCTGTACAAGACCAACTTGTGTCCCAGGTTAGTTTTATAATGTACATAGTTTTAACATTTTGTATCAAGTTGTTATGAATTTTCATAATTATATTGGACATCGAGCAAATTAAAAGGATTAGCATTTACAAATTCTCAGTCTAGGTCACTAAAAAGTCTTCTTAATGTGCTTCACTGCTAAACGAATCTGTCTGAATTTTGGGAGAGTTCTATGAAACGAAAATACGATTTTTCCGACAAAAAGTTTGAATCGGATAAAAACGCAATTGTTTTACAGAAGTTTGAATATCGCTAAATTGGACGTCATCTTGTTCCAGTCCATTCGTTGGCCGAAGGCTTAAATTGCAGGGCGCGTGCCGGAAAACGTAGTCCGAATAACAAGCATCGGACTTCACATGCACCAAAATCGGTTCAATTGTGCAAATTTTCATGAGGATAATTGATCTGGTATTTCAAGAAAAAAGTGTTGTTTTGTGACCTTTAGTTTCTTCTATGACGTCAAAATTTTAGTAGTTTTTAAAATAGTTTAGAGTACCTTTTAGAGTACCTTTAAAATATATATCTCAGCAACCAAAAGAGTTATATCTTAATGAAAAAGGCCACAGTTTTCTCCTTTTTCACAATCATTTCAAGTAGGTTAAGCTCTATGATTCCCATTGTTTCAATCAGTAAAGTTTACAAACTAGCTTTCAAACTATTCACGACTGCCTCATGCCATCCTTATTTCTTGGAGGGGAAAACAATGAAGTCCTTAACAACATGTGTTACTCCCTTCTATTGCGTCTTGTTCATCATGATGTTATTGCATGTAGTCAACATGTTAAAAGATTAAGATACAACTTAACCGCCATATAAGCATTGGTCACGTGTTGTTACGTTAGAAAACTTGTTATCAGGACGACCATCCCAGGCTGAATTTTCCCTTATCTCAACCAATCACAAGCAGCACTTTTGGAAAGAAAGTTCAACAACTCAAAGAGTTAAGCAGTTGGTTTTTGAAGTCGACCTTAATTCTGAGACTTTTTTCGTTTGCTGTGTCTAAAGTGTTTACAGTACGTGTTTCTACAGCCAAAGCACCAAAATATTATGGTACGTGATTAATATTTTCGAACGTTCGATGCTTTTTAGTTACTCCTCGTCCCTGCTTTGGAGACAAGCCACTAATTAACCCGAATACAGGACAGCTGTACAACTGTTTTATCAGCCGCTGTCCGAATGGATCGTTCTGTCACTCTCACCCTGCCGACGCATTTTCAGTTTGCTGCAGGAAAAAGAGTAAGTTAAGTCGTTGCAATTGATAGCATCTCGTTTCCATTCTCGTACTCGTTTAATCTTTCTCGTTCTCGATGTCGTACACGTTCAGTCGTTTTCTTTCTCGTTCTTGTTCTTGTTCTCGTACTAGTTCCCGTTTTTTCTCTTTCTCGTTCCCTTTTCTCATACTCGTTTTCGTTTTCTTCCTCGTTCTCGTTCTTGTTCTCGTACTAGTTCCCGTTTTTTCTCTTTCTCGTTCCCTTTTCTCATACTCGTTTTCGTTTTCTTTCTCGTTCTCGTTCTTGTTCTCGTACTAGTTCATGTTTTTTCTCTTTCTCGTTCCCTTTTCTCCTACTCGTTTTCGTTTTCTTCCTCGTTCTCGTTCTTGGTCTCGTACTAGTTCCCGTTTTTTCTCTTTCTCGTTCCCTTTTCTCATACTCGTTTTCGTTTTCTTCCTCGTTCTTGTTCTTGTTTTTGTTCTCGTACTACGGCTTGTTTTTTCTCTTTCTCGTACTCGTTTTCTTTCCTACCTCGATTTTTTCATTCTTGTTCACTTTCTCTTTTTTCGGTTCTCTTTCTCGTTTTCTTTCCAATTCTCGAAATCGTTCTCTTTTTCATTCTCGTTCCCACTCTCCCATTGTTGTTTTTTTTTTCATTCTCGTTCACTTTCTCATTTTTCGGTTCTCTTTCTCGTTTTCTTTCCAATTCTCGAAATCGTTCTCTTTTTCATTCTCGTTCCCTCTCTCCCATTCTCGTTTTCTTTTTCATTTTCGCTCTTTCTCAGTCTTGTTCTCTTTCTCGTTTTCTTTCCCATTCTCGTTTTCTTTTTCAGTCTCGTTCTCTCTCTCCCATTCTTGTTTTCTTTTTCATTTTTGTTCTTTCTCTTTCTCGTTTTCTTTCTTGTTTTCTTTCCCATTCTTGTTTTCTTTTTCATTCTCGTTCTCTTTTTCACTCTTGTTTTCTTTTCCGTTCTCGTACTTGACCTCGTTTCTGTTGTTTGTGTGTCAGTCTTTGTTCTCTTTTCAATTCCAAAGATTTTAGACATTGTTTTAGACTTCAACAGCTTTCTCTAACAGCAAGAAAGATCGAGAGGAAGAACGCTCACCAGAGGACAGGAGAGTAATCTAAACAAGTCAACCCTTTGCTCATTAATCTGTTATATTTTACAATTTTGTATCTACTATAGCTAAACCTGGACAGTGCCCTAAATACAGAGGACCCCCCTGCAATTCTCAAATGGCGGCGCCCGTATGTTTTTCTGATCACCAATGTCCTGGAACTCAGAGATGCTGTCCCACCAAGTGCTCCTCTACAGCATGTATTTTACCAGGTACGGTACCTCAAGCAACTTTTGCTTATGAAAATTTCATTTGATAAACGATCTGAGACACAAGACATATGAACTCAAATAGGTTTCAAGCCATTATCGTTCGACTAGTGCTGTTTCAAGGTGATGATCTTAACGGTGTTGGTTCACTGCTGCCATCGCAAGCAACAAAAAAATGAAAAAGACTGCACGCCATTGTAGTCCCCAACCTAGTTTTTAAGGTCTCTCTTTAATTATTATCCTTCGCCCCAAGAAAGATGGCCGTTTAATGTCATACCACAACATCTTGCGAGCTTAACTTAACTAAAATGAACACAAAGAAGGCCATACTACCAAGAAATATGGCGGTTGTACGTAAATTTTACCACAATACCTTGCGAACCTTAAACAATTTAAAGGAATATAAAGACGGCCATACTACCGAAAACAACAACAACAACAACAACAACAATATTTTTATTTGTACCTTTGACGTTTACATTACAATACATATTTGTAGAATCATTCAATATACAGGAGGTACCAGCTCTAACGAATAACTAAGGAGCTAAAATTGAGTTAGGACCAGGATGGCGGCTGTACATTTTACCACAATACTTTTCAAGCCTAACCCAATCAAAACTTAAAGGTACATAATTATAAAGACCGCCATTTTACCAAAAAAATGGCGGCTGGGCGTTTCACCACGATACATTGCCAACCTAGCGCCGAGCGCTAAGAACGTTCAAAGAATGTGCGATGCAGTCGTCAATGTGTCACTCCAGGTAATTTCGAATTTTGTAAATTTGATAATACTTGCCGTTTTTACTCGTGGTTTTGTTACAATATTAATAAGCGTTTTGGAATATCTCTAAGTAAGTTTGTTATTCATGAACTGAGATAACCAAACGAACCTCGAACTGCCGCCATCTCTGTAAATGATTTCGTAATTACCACCATTTCTCTTCTTAATTCTAGTTATTTACTTTCCATCATATACAGATACTGCCTTTAATAGAATGCTCGCTGCGATGTGCAATAAAGTTCTTCCTACAACATACAGTGTACCATCCAAGCGAAAGTAGCGGAACCACTGCGCTTTTAAAGTCGAAAGCATCTGAACTTGAATTTTCAAATGTTCAAGGATTACACCTCTTTCAAAAATAATTGCTTAACGTGGTTAAGACTGGGAACAAGTGCCAGGAAGCGAGGTCAAAAAAGGCTTCATTAGTAAATAAAGAAAGTCTATTATGTACATTCGTGTGTGCCAAAGTAATTCACGCACTTGAATTACTTATCTAGCAACTCTAAGTGCGGCGAGTGACTGACAGGAAAGCCCAAGAAGAGTACTGTCGACTTTGTTTACTTATAAAGGCCTTTATGATCTTACTTATATGCACTTATACATAGTCAGTCCTAACCATGTTTGATAGCCGTTTTTTTTAAAATTGTCCTTAGTAGTAACTACATAGGGCTTTTAGGTACACAACTATTTTTATGTGTAGAGTAATGCACTCTTTTTGTTTTCCATGTATCCGTCTTATCTCCCAGCTCCAAAGCCTGGCAGATGCCCAAGGCGCGTTCTCTTCAGGTGTGGCTTGATTCAAAGGCTGTGCTCTACTGATGCTAGCTGTCCGGTAAAACAGAAATGTTGCTGGCTAAGGTGCACTCGGCGTTGTGTTAACCCAGGTACGTTACGAATTTCCTTGAGTCGCCTTGGACAGGACACTTATCCATCGATGATTAGCCCCCAGCAGAAGCTGGCACTGGACGAAAATATGGATTTCCATCACATTTACATCACAGGCGGCCAATTCAAAGAGTTCGAAATAAGTGACGTCATTAACTCGAATTAGATTCCCCACGGTCGCTCTAGATCTGAGTCTAAACTGAATACTGAGACGGTAAAATAAAAGTATTTTGCTTACCTTGTGTAAAATGTGGTATCTGTTGTATCACGCGCTTCACATCACTAGAGCGACCGTTGGGAATCTAATTCGAGTTAATGACATCACTTATTTCGAACCCTTTGAATTGGCCGCCTGTGTTTACATGAGCAAACTTGATGCAAATACGGTGTTTACCTAAAGTAAACCTATGGCAAAGATGTTAAATACCGTAATTTGTTCAACCATACTTACTAAGGCCAGTAAATGCTATCTTCACCATCTTTGCTATAGGTTTATTTTAGGTTTTATCGTCCCGTGTGCTACTAATTTATACAGCTGAGTCGACTAGAACAAATCGGTTTAGCATCTATACAATACAATACAATACAATACAATACAATACAATACAATATATACAAGTTCTCCCCTCGGAGCTTTTCAGAACCTGTTTACAAGTATATACAAGGTCAGACACTTGAGGGTCTTAGAAAGTCCGCTAGAGCGGCTCACATTTTTTTTATGGCGCAACTAGCAGCCGATAAGAAGTGCCCT
>JAOBAT010104268.1:0-15442 GCA_026413305.1 Hydrozoanthus tunicans
AGAGGCTACAAAAGAATTATATTAAGTCAAACTGATAAACAAGCGGCTTTATCGTATAGGAAATTTAACAAGCTTTCAGAAAATGTATACTTTAGCTGGACTTTAGTTAGATAAAAACTTAGCTCGCTATACGCGAAAAGATGAAGGTGCCGAAAAGGTGCGTCTGATGCCTTAGTTGGTACTAGGATTTTCAAAGAGCAGATGGAGAAACCTTTGATAATCAACCATTTAGACGTGTTTGCAGGGTACTACAAGAAAGTGGAGAAGTCTGTTATAGTGGTCATTACAGCCTGTTATCTGCCCGACAGAAGTCACCGAAATTACCAGTTCCTCATGGAACAGCTGTTTTTGTAAGTGTCTAGGGTGATTTTATTAACGTACTTCTAGCTCAGTGGGGCGGGGGCAGGAGATTATTTCAAGAAATCGAATTTTTTGGACATTTGGCAAAGATATAAATTCAATTTGAGACAAATTTTGTGAAGATAAACAGTTTATTAAGGTTTTAGTTATTATGGTTTTTGTCAGTATTAGCTAGTTTTATATGTATTTACGTTGATGTTGATAGTGTTTTGATGTTTGAGCAACTTTCGCAGAAAACTTGTATTATATATTTTGCACTGTGTAAAGACACATGTAGAGTCTTAGCAAGAACTCTGTGAAACGAACAGCTCGAGACAACTTAACTGATTTTACAAAATCGATTACTTGAGTTATTATCTAATCTTCAGTATTAGCCTATTATGTCCTTCTTTGGTTGCCGTATAGCCTTAAATTCCATTTAAGCCAAACTTGTTCTTGCGTTAATGTATGTTTTACTTGTTCTTATTTTCCTGTCAGCTGTAAGAGCTTGTTCTGATGGTATAGCGCAAGTGCCATAAAGAAAAGTTAGGGCTGAATATTAAGGGATTGTTCATCGTTGAAGATAAATAAAAAAATGATACTTAACATTCGATTGTTTCACGATTTCGGTTAAAACTACATGAACGCGACGTTTCGACTACCGCCGCTAGTCTTCATCAAGTGATGATGTAGGATGTAGGATGATGACTGGCTGATGGCTGGTCTTTATACTCGTCGGCGTATCGTGTAGGCGGCCTACGTTGCTGTAATTGTTTAGTCGGTTAAAGCCTTCTGCTGTTGTGTTTTCGCATTGTTGGCATCCAAGCTTCAGGAGCCTCAATGCGGCTATCTCTGTTGATGTTATTGGGGTGGCCTGAAACGAATAGCCTCTTTGACTCGGTTTACTTACTTACTAATGTTGATTAGGACCGACTCGCGCGTTTTTAATTCTTGTCAGTTTCAGTAATTACCAACTTTGGTTGGAGATGCTCAGCCACTGCGGAGGTTTCCCTATTTGCTGACACTAAAGGTTAACACTTATAATAAGTTTATTATTAAAAGTTGTTTAGATAAAGCGGCTCGTGTGGTAAGTGACTGAGCTCGGATTGACCAGTCACAGTTAGTGCAACTACTGAGTCAGGGAAACTGAACATTTGCCTTCCAGCTATGTGATGAGCACCGTTGAGCTGCTTGCAACGAGTAGCGACTACTATGTCGTGTACCTTAATGGCGGAACGACCCAGAAGAACACTCCGTCTGTAAACTGGATGAAGAAGTTCTATCAGTACATCGACAGACAGTAAGTGGAAGCAAAATGATAGAAAGCGATTGAACGTTTGTGTTTAGAATAACAATGTGTGTTAAGTGGCTCAGTTTGGAGGGTTTCAGCGTTGCTTTTTATGGCTTCTACCTGACTACACCCTTTTTTATAAGAACAACGAGGCTGAGATTGGCCAAATATAAGAACAATTTAAGAACGGGCTGCATGAGGCTTGGGGCTCCGGATAGCTGCTTTTTTAAACTTTACTGAGCTTCGATCTTTAACTGAACAGTACAGAAAAAAAGATGATTTGCGGCTTTGAATTGGCTTTCATTTAACACCGTTTGTTCCTAAAATTGTTTTATGTTGTTTTGACATTCATTCACCATCACTTTTTCCCAATTTGTTTTATGTTGTTTTGACATTCATTCACCATCATTTTTTCCTAAAATTGAGTTATGTGTTCGGTCGAACTACCAAATTTTTTGTTATTTATTTGCATTTACTCTTAAGTCTCCAAACGAGCTCCACTACTGCTGTAGTAAGTGTTGTGGTTTTTTACTTGTCCCGGCAGTCAGAGGAAAACCATGCTTAGGATGTTTGTCGTCCACCCGACGTTCTGGTTGAAGGCTTTAATCAGACTCGCCAAGCCCTTCATGAGGTATGCACGAGCCGCTCACCATCGTATACTGAATAATAATCAGTTATCCTATAAAACAGTTTTTATCCTATCAGTTATCCTATTTCACTGGAGGTGGTTAGTGGCAGAATATCTATTGTGTGCATGCATGGCGCTTGGTAGATATTGCGTTAAGCCACTATCCGCCAAAATTGAAACAGGATAAGTGTTTTTAGTATATACCAGCGTGGCAACAAATCTATAGAAATTTCCTTTCCAAACAAAAGATAGATTTGTAAGAAAAAACACTTTTATTGAATGAAATACAGAACATGACAAAACTCACGCACGAGCAGCTTAATTTACAAAAACAAATGTAAAACTAAAGCTTACTGACCTTGAAATACTTTTAACCCAAAATTTGTTGTCTTCTTGGTGTTTTGTAGAATGTCATTTTTTGTAATTTTTCAAAGACGTTATCCAAAACGGACGCGAAGCGACTACTTCCGGCCGCCATTTTGTTTGAGCGTCATTATCTACTATTTCGTAGGTAAATACTGTCTCACATCTACTATTTCTAAACCGATCGATCCGCGCGTAACCGAGCTGGTGCATACTGAAAATCGTATATCCATGGAGTGGAGTTATCTCGCGGTGAATACTTACCGAGACGCGAAGCTTCAGGTCCCGCCGTTGTAGTAAGACTTGACTTTGCGAGTCTTTAGTTTACTTAGTGTGCAGCGCAAGACACCGAGTTCTCTGGAAATCGAACAAGGTTGCGATTTTTTTCTTAGTCTTTATAGCGATCATTCTCTATTAAAATAACCGAATGAATTGTCTTTACAAAGGCCTGTTGCAAAAGAAATGAAACTCATGAAGTTATAAACTCAACTTAAACTTTTAATACACATGTCGTAATTTCATCTAGATTAATAAACAATTCCCAAGACCTTCGGAGATGTTTCTGTTGTTGTTTTTACCATTAAGAAAAACAAGGACGGTTACGTTAATACTTACAGACTTTGATTTTTGGGTTTTGTATTTTCATAAAGTAGATTGCTTCTCGTGCGTGCATGAAGTTGGCGAAAACGATAAATAACTGAAGTGTTCTAACATGTCTTTATACAGCCCTCCGTTTTGGCAGAAACTGGACTTTGTTCATTCATTACGAGAACTGTCAGAACACCTACCTTTGGAGTACATGTATATCCCGGATGAAGTCATCCAGTAAGTATTCGTCAATCTCGATATAGCATTGCTTGATAAGGTTAAATGGTGAAATAAGGCCGAGTTCAAACGTCATAAGGTAGCTTGACTCTGGTTCGACTATTCCTCGACTTTGGTTCGACTTGATTTGAAAAGAAGAACGTTCGGTTAAAGGCCTTTTGTAACAGCCTTCAGCTTTCGTGATCAGAATTTGAGCCAACTAACTTGTAAGTAATTTCAGGAACAGCAAAGGAAATAACTAACTTCAAAAAGTGGAAAACAAGGTTTTTGTGTGTGTGTTTGTTGGGGGGGGGGGGGGGGGTGGACGTTTTGATAGAGTCAACTCAATGTTACAACATTTGTAAATTTATTTTTTTCGCAATATTTCCTTTTTAGGTCTGACCCACTCTACAGACAGCAGCATGGCATGTGATCTTAGCGTGTTTGTGGAACCTTACGTCATACGTTAAACCCTTTTACAAGTGTTTTTAAGAGGCATGTAGTCGGCATTTTGTGTAAATATTTAAGGTTTTCCGGTTTCTGCAGAAATCTCCTAGTATTGTCCTTTTCTCTCGGTCTCTCGACAAAGACAATCTTTTTTTAAGAGAAAAAGCCTGTTACTATTTTTAGGCAATTTCCCCTAATTGCTGCCGCAAATGAAAATCTTCATAACAGACAAAAGGGAGTATATTTCTGAAAAGTTTCATTTGTAGCGACAGGCCGAGTTTTGAAATTTGTTACGAACATTTCTCTTACAATTTTTTTTGTTTTATGTTGGTGCATATTTTTTTTTTTAAATTTCAAACATCGTAAGGAGACGTTAGGAAGCCTTGCATTACGTACAAAAATATTTAACTAAAATTAAACTGGTGCCTGTGGTAATGAAATATTTTGTTATTTCAGAAGACAGACCTTGCTAAATAAGGAATAGGGGTGGCAATTTCTTTATCGAAATCTTTTATGGTTGGCGAGATATTAAAATTTAAGTACGATCCGAGTAAGAACTAGGGAGGTCAACGGCAATGGAATGTAGAAAGGTGCTAATTGCAATATTTTCACACTGTTGATCTGATAAAAAATTACGATGTGTTCTTAAGTAAGCTGATGTGTTTCTTTCCAGTTCACTCATTCATTCCTTTTTTAGTTGAAACATTTCTGTTTTTAAATTTAAGAAAAATCTTACGTGGGAAACATTGAAAATTAAAATGTTTTTTTTTCGCTATTGTCTTGGAGTTCTATGATTGGCTTAATTATTATAGCACAAAAGAAACAATGTTTTAAAATAAAATAGCTTCACTGCTTTTTACTTAAGAGTATGTTGTATACTGGTCGATTTGTTCTCAGTATGAAAATTTAATTTCTTAATATTCTTGCATGTGAAAAGTGAAATTCCGCAGAACAATGTAGTTTTTACACAGACCTTTACTTGATATTTTCAAGTGATGACGCCACTGCATGTACAGACAAATTTTCTTTTTTTTTAAATCTGCTACAAATCCATTACCTGTGGATGAATTTGAGCCAACTTAAACTGATAATGTATCTCGAGATTTTCTTCAGAGAAGATATTAATTTTTGTTGTCATTGTTTGTTCCGTAAGATTGGCAGCAGATTTGAAAAGACCGAAAATTTTTCTGTACATGCAATGACATCATCACTTGAAAACATTAAGTGTTATAATCTCGACAAACTTAAAAGATTTCAACAACATATTGTCACCCTTATGCCTCGTGTAGCAAGGTCTAGACTCTGAGTTACAAAACTTTTCATGTCATAGGCACTTTAAGAGTATGTAACATACTTTTTAAGAGAACATATGTGTTTTATAAAGGCAGTAAAAGCGATTAATTCGCTCATTTTTAATTAAAGTAAAGTATGGTTAACTTTCTTTTTTAGAGAAAGCGATATTTAACGCATTATTTATCGGTTATTGTTAACAAAGAAACTTTGTGTTTTGAGACGAGATTATAAAGAAACTTGGAAATTATAAAGTTGCGTTGTTGTTTTAAGACCAGGTTATAAGAGTATGCAAAACATTTAATACTGGGAAAGGTGTTACAGTTTTAGTAGATTAAACAAAATGGTCGTTATAGACATAATATAAGAGTATATTTTATATTTCGTACTCACCATGGTGTGGAGAAAACAAAGATTTTAACTCGTGTTTTATGTATTATTTCAGTTTTACTCAATAAAGCTCTCTGGAAGCCTATGATGTTTGTTAAATTTTTCATCTACTATGACAGTACATGCATTACGTAGAAATAGTCAAGTTGATAAGGTGCCAGTTTGTCGTGTGCGTGTGGTGGGGGGTGGGGAGAGAAGGTGAGGAGAAGGTGCTGCCTTTGCCCTAACATCTGCAAACGGTTAGACCTTCGCGTCTTCTCGGAATAGGACGTTAAACCGTAGGCCCAGTCATCGGGGGACTTAAAAGAACCCACAACACTTGTCGACAAAGAGTCTAATGTGATCCCGGTGTCGTGGTTTGTC
This sequence comes from Hydrozoanthus tunicans, assembly GCA_026413305.1. Lineage (NCBI taxonomy): Eukaryota > Metazoa > Cnidaria > Anthozoa > Zoantharia > Hydrozoanthidae > Hydrozoanthus > Hydrozoanthus tunicans. The sequence continues at coordinate 5,916 of JAOBAT010104268.1, forward strand.
TACTTAATACTAAGTGAGGGCAACTACATATATGAATATAGTTGTGAGCCCTGCATAGCGAACTATCTAAGACCCTCAGTACCAGAGTCAAATGTAAATCATTAAGTCATCTTAAACCGCGTAGATATGAGACGGGTTTTAATGCAGTTATGCAAGGGTGACGCCAAATTAACGCCCTCTCCCTCCTCTCCCCAGTCTGAATATGATTCAGACACTCCCATCCTTTTCATTCAGTCGGAGCTTGGAACATCGGATTTTCCAAAGTTCGACGTCGGATATATTTCGTGAAAAACATAGAAAGTCGCCAAAAACGTCCTTAGTCCATAGCTCCCCTTAATATTACCATGGAAAAGTGTTTGAGGGGGGTTTCTGGCTAGCAACTTTATTAGCACACGGTAAAAATACATCAGGTCTTTAAACCTTAATACTTGTGGAAAATTTTAAATAAGATACAGCTTTTGGTACCTATGCAACTACATTTTTCTTATGTATTAAAAGCTTTCCGAAAAAGGTAAAATAATATGCTTTGGCTCCTTTTTACGGAGTGGTCGCATAAGCGGGGTATTGCAGAGCTAAACTAAGCACAAAACACGACAAACTGGAAAAAATAGTTTTTTTTCTGTTTAGTAAAAGATAACCAAGCGCCTTCTTTCGGACGGAGAGGAAAGAGGGCCGTATTTTAAAAAAAATACCATCAATAATTATTAACTGAAAAATACTTTATTTCTTTTGAAAACGTTTCTTCATAAATACTCAAAACGTTCACTGAGCACGAAATATAGATGGAAATCATAAAATAATAAACATCAAAAACAACCTCTTATTATATCACACTTCTATCTTTGTATCTCCAATATCAGTACAATGTTCCTTTTTCTAGTCTACTTCATACATAATAAAACTGCAGTAATCTTTATGCCTAAAACGATATTAATAAAATGGTTTGAACCTAGGAGTAACCGTAGATCGTATGGTGAGTTCATCTGGAACACCGATTAACTGGGACTCGGCACAATGTCTGACTTACCGTACCAACTATTTTCAGACTTATACTGAAAAGCTGGTTTACCAACTTAGAACAGACTGCACTCAACAGACGTCAACATTTACCAGCGCCCTACAAACTACTCTCCCAAGACGCAAAAACAACGAACGAAACAGAACGAGAAAACTCTACTTTACGGATCTAAAATTAACGTATCACGAAGCATTACTGGAGTCCAACAACGAATAACATTACAGCTTATATTAACTGACCAATCAGTATTCGCGTACCGGACGGTATCAGTACTCAACTGATGCACTATTTCTCACTTGACCCTAAAGATGACTTCCGCACAGGTTGCAGAAATGTCAGTCACTAACACCGACAACAATCCTTCTCAGGCCAATACATAACCCGCACGAACTCTCCATACAATCTACATTATCTCTTTTACTATATAGTTAAAGTGTTTCTCTCGTCCTATGTACATCTATTGAAATAGCGTTAAATAATTGATAAATAAAAGTCTGACTCAAGTCATATCACTTTAAAACTTTGCCATTCTGACACGACAAGTTCTTTACACATCATACATGTATACTACACGTTGTACACAAGATTCACAATTACTAACTTAACAGCTCGCATCTGAATCATTCGAGTTGTCAACCAAAAACTCTATCAGTTTTCATAAATGATCCGCGGCGCAGTTGCCAAGTGGTCATCAATCCTAGGGTCGCGAGTTCTATACTGTGTTGTGTGCTAGAGCAAAACACTTTACCCGACTCAGCTGTATAAATGAGTACCAGTTTTGCCGGGGGCTAACCTGCGATGGATTAATTAGTGTCCTATTCTGGGGGAGTCAACGACTCGTCCGATTAAACAAGGACCCGCGCTCTAAAAAAATAGCTCCTTCTACACCTTACGTCTTTCAAAGTTCAAATTTCGGACCAAGGGGCGGTTTAACTTCTGAGCGACAGAAAAAAACCACTAAAATTAAAGTATTCTTGGTAGTTTATTATACAAGTAGTGGTAGGAAGAAAGGCAAGCAAAGTTCGTTTTGTTCTTTCTTCGTTTTTATAAGAAGTTTTGCTGAAATTCGTCTAAGTTTCAAGGAAATTTTGTACCTTCTTTGGCGAAGTTTTCACACCTTGGCAAAACACGCCTTTCGTCGAAAATTCGCGAATTTTACTTGCATTTCTTTACCACTACTGTCTATTATGTTTCGTTATAACTTCCCTCTGTTTGAAACAGTAAAAGACAACAAAAACTTATGGTTCTGAAGAAATTAGTTATTCTGTTCATCTTATCTTACATACGTACACATGAATAATCCACTTATTTCTTGCCATATATCGAAGGTTCAGTGACAACTGAAGGTGGCGACCGCATAGCTCAGGCCCTTTTATAGCGCGGGTCCCTGTGTACACTCTCAAAAAAGTAACTTAAATTTCAATAAGAATTGGTAAAGCTAGCCAGGCCAAGCAAAGCCGAGAGTAGACTGGGGCTGGGCAACCGTTAACTCGCTAGTGTTGCTCCGGGTGACTCTGACGTCAGCGGAGATCCTTTGGAACCGGGCCTACAGTCGCCCAACACGAGGCTTCCCGCTACAGATTGAACGGCGAGTTCACTCTCTGAGTAGCTCCGTATCGACTTGGATGAGCGCGAGTCGTTACGCAGTTCGGGCATGCGTATTGGAGGCAAAGGGTCGAAAGGTACCATCGAAGCGCTCCCCTTCTGCCCCAAAAGTGCCTTCACGTCATACGGGGTATTAGGCGGGGACTCGAGGGTCTCTGAAAATTGAACAATGAAAAATTGTCAACAACAACAAACAAGTACGCGTATACTCCCCGATGATACATTTTGGTTAAGAACGCGGTGCGGGTTCCTCGAATGCAAACAAGAAAACAAAGTTTTTGAGTACTAAGACTAAACAAAGAACTGCCAACCAAAGAACTGAGTCGTTAAAAAGTCTAATGGAGGATAAATTCGTACTGCACCAACTGAGCAAACACCCGAAGGGTCTTTGCACTAACTACACTGGAATTAGTTTTATTTTACATATTTTTGTTCTACAACACATCACCCGAAAGAAAACGCAAGTAACTGTGTAGTCTGCGTAACCGCTGATTTTTTAGTGGAGAGACAAAGTGTCAACCGAGCGAGCCGCCTTTGAGACTTAAACGCGCAAGGAAAAATTAAAGGTCTTTCTTTTGCTTGCGCGTTAAAAGTTTCGGCCCGTTTGGTGTCTCCCTAAATATCAGCCGCTGCGCAAGCTAGTAGGGACCTATTACACGTATTTCGGTGTACGGATAACGAGTAGCGCCATTTTTTTCTCATTTTGTCATGACGTCATCGACTCTACCGGGTAGCTCTACCCGTTTGGCCGGGGTAAACAGCATTCTAACCGTGGAGTGGAGCCGGTGTAGCCATGGAAGTGCGGGTAAGGTTTTGCTATTATAAATGGCGACTTTTGCTGAGTAAATTGTCTTTTCTTGAATCTTTTATCATTTCTGTTTTGTGCTCTTGACGAAATTATTAGAAAAGTGAATCTGAAGTGGCCAAGAACTCGTTCAGAATTGCTTAGTTTTGCATCGCCGATTCATGGCAAATGGATACAAGTAGAGGGCTAAATCGGTATATGTTCTCCTCATACTCAAACTCTTCTTGCTCGGCTTGTGCTAGTTCCACTTTTACGAGACCATACTGGCAGAGAGAGAGCCCTGAGGATTACATGCTGACTGCTATAAGAAGACTGGTAACTTACCAGTCGTAAACGGTCTCTTTGTTTTCTTGATCTGCCTGGCTCCATAGGGTCTCTCAACGGCCACGTAACTGCGTGGACTGGTTCCTTTAGATTCCGTTGTACTGCCATCGGATCGCACACTACAATTTAAATGCAATTTTGAATTATTTTAGAATCATTATCATCATCATCACCATCATAGTAATCATCACCATAACCGTCGTTTAATATCATCACCATCATTACTACCATCATCGTCGTCACCATCATCATCACCATCACCACCATCATCATCATTTTCATCATCATCACCGTCATCACCATCATTACCACCATCATCGTCGTCACCATCATCATCACCATCATCATCATTTTCATCATCATCACCATCATCATCGTCGTCACCATCATCGTCGTCACCATCATTACCATCATTAACACCATCAATGTCATCATCATCACCATCATCATCATCGTCACCACCATCACTATCATCATCACCATCATCGCCGTCATCACCATCATTATCACCAACATCATCACTATCATCGTCGTCACCATCATCACCATCATCATCGTCAAAAAAAATTCCTTGTTCGCGCTAAATAATTCCACGTGAATGATCTCTTTTAAAACGTTGAAATCGGGAAAGCGGCGGAGTGCAATTTGCCAGCTCGGTACGCTTCAACGAGAAGTTAATGTATTTTTGTAACAGTTGACGCCAGCTGCCGTCCTTTTTAAAGTCCCTAACAGTGCCACAGCACGTCAACAGAGTTCACATTATTATGAAAAGAGTCAACATCACTACAGCACCTAATAAAATCACCGTCAACTGAATTCGCATTAAAAAGACTGGAATCAATATCATCACTACAGCACCTAATAGATTCATCATCAACAGAATTCGCATTAATATCACAAGAATCAACATCATCATCACCAGCATCACCTCCATGGCTCCATTGAGAAACAGATATCTGTATTGTGAGGCCGTACCTGATCATGTTGTGACCTATCATCATCCGGTTGATGTCGAGCTCCTGGAGTCGTGACGTGGTCACAGCAGCTGATAAAGATGCAGTTGTAGGTGGAGTACTCTGGACCAGAGACCTGCCAGCCTACAAACGAGCGCACAACCGTTACAACAGAACGTTACTCGCAGTGAAGCTTAACTTTATACAAATATCCTTAGCTACTTGTAACTAATAGCAAGCTTTAATCTTAAACTTTCTTCATAATACTATTTGTCAACTTCTCATGCTAACTTTTTCAACTATTTATATTGACTTACTTAAACAGTTCACTGACGATGGCAGTGAGTACTGACGAAACATGTTAGCACTAAAAAGAGTCGTGATTTTTATCAAGTTTATTGCCGAATTTCTGCCATCTAGGCCATTTGAAATAACAATAATGATAATGATAATAATAATAGTAATAATAATAATAATAACAATAATAAAAAAACAATAATGAAAATCTTTGGTTCGTTAGATGAAATTACATATCCTAAGTTACAATCTTAAATAAAGTGTCTAAAAAAGCGTAAATAAATTGTCACTAATTAAAAAAAATACAAAATAAAATATGTGATAAGTAAACTCGAACCCTCCCCTCTCCCCCTTAGGGGCACCACCGCCGCCGCCAACCCCTCCTTTGTTGTCTTACTATCCCGCTTGTCTTCACAGCAGGATAAACATTATGGGAATCAAGCACAATGGTCTCACATCCAAAATATTTCTACTTTATTTAAACAATCTGATTCCACTTTTTAATCTATCATGAAACTTCCACTCACCTTAAGTCATCATAACAATATTGTAATCATTACCAATTTATCATCATTGTTATCAACATTGCTAAGTAACAAACTCTAACCTGCCAAGTGGGTCCCTGATACACATAACCCTGAGGGCTCCTTAGTGCCTTGGCCACGTCCATTGGAACTACCCCGTTATCCAGCTCTGTTACCGGGGGGATGGATGACGTAGCTCGAGGGGCGGAGCTCTTTGAAGTGTTCGTTCGTCCGAGCCAAGGGGTGGGGGCAGGTGCTACGGGTTGTTTGTCATAGCCCGCTGGCCGGGTGGTGGGGGCTTTGCGTTTACTCACAACATACCCTCCAACTTCGTTACCCCTGTCACAGCGAGAAAAGTAAAGTGAACAACAGGCACACTGTTTGTAGATCTAGGTAAAGCTCTTGAGGCGGCTAAGCTTAGAAGCTGCACTAAATCCCTACTGGAAGCTTGTGGTCCATAAGCTTTCTGCTTAGACCCGTTTCAAACGACGGTTTGACGTCGTGTTGAACTCAACTAAAGCACGACGTTTAAAACCACGTTGAACCAGAATCGTGTAGCGCTCGACTTTGAGGTTCGGAATATTTGTTAAGCGTTTAAAAATGCCATAGAAAATTATTTACCGGGTTTTATTTTATTTGACTCGTAATCCTAGGATCGCGACTGAGTTCGAGGCCACGTCAGACAACTCTGTTTTTTGTACTTAAGACTCTACTTAACTGAAGACTCTTGACTATTCTGAGTCGACTGGAACAAGAGAGGTCAAATGTCTCACTCAAGGACAAAGCCCAGTTGTCTGGCTGTATCTCGAACTCGCAATCCTGGGATTACAAGTCAGACAAAACACGGCCAGGCAAAGAACTTTCCATGCAAGTTCTACAGCAACATGTAATTTGGGAAACTGAAAACTTGCAAGGTTACGCCAGCACTTTAACAACGACATTAGTAAATACTGCATCACCTTATTTAACATTACATTCATTTCTTATCACTGAGATCATACGACAGATCTAGAGCGCGTCATTGCGTCCAGGGACGCAATATTTTCGATTTGGACGCAAAAAATTAACACCTGGGCGTTCAAATAAACGCAAAGTAATTTCAGTAAAATTTCTTCAAAACTCTTAAAACTAAAATTCCCCTGTTTTTGCGGTATCTCCCATAAGAACATAGTGCGGGCTCAGTCGATCGCATCTTATCGGTCATGATCAAGGTCAAATGAGATCTCGTCTTTTCCGTCAAGACACAAAACCCGGCCCAATGGCAAATGGTTTCACAAACTTTCAAAAGCATTACTATTCAAGAATATTAAAGAGGACTCCAGGAAATGGGCCTGTAATGGACCTTCACTTTCCAGATCCTAGACCTAATTGAATATAATATCATAACACTATTATATTAGGCCTGTTTTCATTGTCGAATTTCACATGTGCCGAATCCACTGTAAATGAGCAAGCTCATATACTTTAGACTCGACACATAAGAAAATCGACGGTTAACGGGGCCTTATATTGAAGAAAATATAATCCAAGCGATGATAACTTGTACAGTCTCAAAATATGTTGTCCACTGTCCAAGCAAAAGTTCTGTCTTCCTACCTTCCTTTGTAGGAGAGAACAGGTTTGATGAGGAAGATCCCAGTGTCCTGCTCGATCATATCAAAAGTATCCGTTAACAGGTGGGCAAGTCTTTCTCGCTCAGACACCAGATCGTCCATTCTCTCCCCCCAACGCCTTGCCCTCTCATTCTGTAACTCCTCCATTCGATCAAGAACTCCGAACACATTCTCATCCAGGCTCGAACTCTTTTTCAAATTTTCCTCTGTACAGGTTGGAAAAAAACACCATCTTAACGTGCCCACAACCTTTCTTTTTTTGCTTTCTTATCTAAAAGTACAAATATTGAAATGAACGTTTTTCGAAAAATATTTTGCGTTTTGTTCAAACAAAAAAAATTGTTGATGTTCATTTCAGGAATATGTATAAATAAAGAAAAAATAAAAGGTTTTGGGCACTTTAAGTAGTTTAAGGATCTTTAAGCTTCTTAGACAATTAATACATCGCTGAGTGCAATAGCTGCTTGCCATTGGTTTGCTGGTGTTTTATAAGTTAAGAAACTCTGTCAGAACAACGGTTATAAAAACTGTCGTAGGCTGCAAGTGTTTGATTAGAAGGTAGGAAGTAAATACAGAAAATTCCTTGATGAAACCTGGTGGTTTTAGTCAAAACGTCTGTTAATAATTATGATTCGAAATTCCAAAAACCAATTTATAAATTATTTTTACTACAATTGAGTCTGGACGAATGACAACATTCACTTTCAAATATAGTTAATTATAAGGTATGCTACACACTTAAAATATTTAAAATATGTGTCTGACGGTACCGTAAGTACGAAAATATTCGAACTTTTAAATTCTTGGACAAAAAAAGGTCCGAAAATTATTCGTCCAAAAAAAAATCTAACTTCCGAACATCAAAGTTTTCGAACGGTTCAAAATTTACTTCATTTTAATATTTGAACTAATATCACAAGATTTGGAAGCTTAGTCAGTTAGTGAAGCGATGAACCCGATTTAATAGACTTTAAAGCAGTTTTGAAAACCGAGTTTATCATCGTCCAATACAATGTGAGGTTCCTGGAAGCCGACAAGTTCCTCCTCTGGGTTTGCCTTATCTTTTGAAATAAATTGTTTCACTATTCTTGACGTATTTGGTGTTTCGCAAGCTTAGAGTAGTTTGCAAACCAGTTTAGTTTTGTTGATAATTATTTAAGGTGTAATTAGTGTCTTCGTTTGTGCAGAATTAACGGATTAAAATGTTCGAAATATTTTTTGTCCAAAATTTAATGTCCCAAAATTAAAGGTCCGAAGAACTTGATAAATTAAGTACACTTCGGGTTATTTTTTAGTTTCAAACGGATTTTCTTCAAACACTACTCACCTATTTCCTTCATGACACAATGGTGCTGGTACCTCCGCGATATGAAAGCCAGTCTCTTGGCCGGGAGACTGACGTAGTCTTCCATCTGGTTTACGATTTCGGATGCACTTGACTGCGACATGCGATCTTCGTTGATAGCTCGCTTAAGGATCTTAGAGTTTCTCTCTGCGTCCAACCTTGTAAACATGATAATGGAGCTCGCACGCTGTAGAACCAAGAATGTACAACTACACGGTTAGATCACGAGCAGTCCCCGTTTTCCCTCTTTAGTTAATAGGGTCTTTAAGCAACTAGGACGGCAACATCGACAACGCCTTCTTGCAAAAAACACATTTCTTCCCCCCCCCCTCCCCCCTTGTTTCGACCATGTGTGGTTTGTTTTCCCTCTCTTTTTTTCCTAATAACACTTTGAACAGGAAAAATATTACATTTTCCTTCATGAAGGTAAAAGAAAATTGAGGAAATTTTCTGTCTGATGTTCCCGTAGTCGTAAGAGATCCAAAGCCGACGCTTTCACGTTGTAGTTTGAAAGATCAATTTTGAATTTGTATTGACTTTGTAATTTATTGAAGACATTGACGTACATGTCACCAGCACGTTGCAATGCAACATGCCGACAATCACATTGCAGCATTCGCGATGAAGTCAAACCTCCCTACGACGGATACCTTCGGGACTGACTTCAACTGTCCGTTCTTATGAGGCGCCCGCACGTCTTACAGAGACTTAAAAATATCTTAATAACCTCGTTTTGCTCGGTCTGTCCGGGAGGATATTTTGCCCGAGGTCTTCCCCTGTACAGACCGAGCGCAAAATATTCTCCCGGACAGACCGAGCAAAACGAGGTTATTAAGATTTTTATTAATAGCTCATTAGTTTGATTAAAAAGCATTTATTTCTTGTAAAAATATTTTCCACAATGTTCACTGAACTTCGATTTCTGCACCGTCGACAAACTTGACGACTTTCTCCATTCGCTGAAAGTCTTCATTCACTGCTTTACCTTTCTGGTTATTATTTTCAGTTGACGTCTCTTGTAGAACTTTTCTCGGGTCAATCTT
>JAOBAT010104279.1:0-15440 GCA_026413305.1 Hydrozoanthus tunicans
TTTCTATCGATAGATATTGTTTAAATTTTTGCACCAGTTGGGAAAAGTTATTTTGTTACAAAATTGAAAAAGAAAAATGGGGGTCCCCGATTTCAGTTTTTAGATATTCAGCAAAATAGTAAAAAAATTAGCCTAGGGCGAGTATGGTTAAGTACGCCTCGATTTGTGTCCAAATGAATGGAATCGATTCTGGTCTGCGAATACATGAATCGTTAAGCAAAATTGAGCCAGTTAGTGTGAAATTTCCGTACAAATATAAATATTGTGAAAATGCGCAGAAGAGCTGCGCATTGCAAAACAGAGGAATTTCTCTGGTTAACCAAAGCAACGAACCACAAGATATTTTTTGCACAAACGTAAACTGTACCGCGACCGTTTACCGAGTTTTGTCTTCATTCTTCATAGTTATTTTAATCATGCTGGACGAAATTCTAAACCAGAAAGCTCATTTTGTTTGAAAAAACATGACGACCTTCGGAAATTTAATTCAATGGCGAAAGAGGGAGACTCGAGTCGGAAAATGTAGCTGAATTCAACAACGAGATAACAAAGAAAAAGAAACGAATAGTAGAAATACTAATGGAATAGTTAGCAATAGACAGCGTTATTTAAACAAACATCATAAGCAAACAAACCAAAAAGGCAACACAGTGGGCAGTAATTGTTTTTACAGGTTTTTCTGTTTTCATTCAACATATGAACGAAGAAATGGTTTAAAAATACTAATACTAAAAGCTTTCACAAAAAAAAAACAGTATTACATTACCGTACCTACCTTAAGCATTTTTACAAGTCGGTTCAACTTCAAACCTGCTGTCCATTCGGCAACTTCGCAAGTGCAGTAATGTCCAGTTGCCGTAGCTCTTGGTGAAAACAGGCCACAGTCAACTGCTTTACTTAGTTGAACCATAAAGGCCTCCACTACAACAGCTGCAAGTTCCATTTCTCAACAGAATACCAGCGGCCGCGTCTGTTTTCTTTAAGCCAAACTGAAAATGTTTACATAAACTTGTGATATTTCTAGCCTTTTCTTTTGAACAGAAGCTATACTTTCTAAAGATAATTTAAGTTAATCGTTGTCTCTGTTGCTAAGAAAATTGGGTACTTGGGAATTTCCAGGTTTATTTGATTGCTCGTCGCGGTTTGGTTTGTACAACCGATTTGATTGGCCGTTTTGCTTGTGTTGACGAATGTTGGGAGAATTAAAAATTTCGATCGAGTTGGGAAGAAATTTCGCTCGTATTACATCAGTGTTTATTTTCAAAGTTATTTCGTAAAAGCAATAAAGCATACTTTTATAGGTTTTGGGCATAATAGACCCTTTGGGATAATGCGAGGACACTCGGAGAGTTCGTAAACCTCCGCAGTCGGCGGTCTCTTGAAAGTTCTCCCACATCCCGCGTGATGAGTACACAGGTAGCCCAAGCAACTGCATTAGGGGGTAGAAGCGGAGTATTGAATATCGTGATTGAAATTGAGGAATAATGAATATTTGCCTAAAAATATACTGAATACCGAAGAGCATGACAAATTTAAGAGAATAAGGAATATTAAGAGTACTTACTGCTCGGGAGAGCGGAGAAATAACGGAGTTTTTAAGATGAAAATATTCCGCTTCAACCCTGAAACTGCAGGCTGATAAGTATGCCCAATCAACCCTCTGTTTGATATTGGGATTTTAGCTCTTTAAGGCCCAGTTAGTTATAAATATTATCTAGCCTCTACTTTCATAACAATCATAAAATAAAACATTTCAGATAATGAGTAAGTGAGAAACGATAAAACGAAATGAACTACTGAAAAATAAAAAAGTAAAATTCTCCCAAACTTTGTTCCATCAAAAGTTAGGCACTGGGACTGCAAGGGTTACTAAGGATCTTTTTGTCTTCGTAACACCTCTCTTTACGCCCATCAAAAAGAGCTCTAAATCTACGGAGACGTACCTTGGGAAATAAGTCTCCCCACAGAGGGCTTTCAGTGACTTTCAGTACCTTCTCTTTCTGCAAGGACAAAGTTGTACCTGAGGTTGCAACAACTCAAGTTGCTTGGGGCTAAGGTTTATTTAATATACTGAACAGTTCGTATCCGTAAGGAACGCCTCTGGCCACTTGTTTCTGCAGATTCAGTCGGCCCAGCTGTTGTTAGGGAGATTCCCTCATCCGTTCAATTTGAAAAAACAGGAGAATTGTTTCCGAGCCAATCAAATTCCAGAAAATACAAAACTGGCCAATCATCAACGTCATAGTCGCGCGCGCTGCAGTTGTCAGAAAATAGCAGTTTTCCTCGGTTTTACACTATTTTTCCATAATTTTGAATTTCCTTTGTTAGAAGAAGACCGACTTTTGAGTTAACGAAACCATGGCTTCACCATGAATACTCAAAGAGCCCCAAAACTTGGTTGAATTGTGGGCGAAATCAGCGCTAGCGAAGCGAAATGTGGTTGACAGTAAAGAAGCTATAATACCTAACAAGCAATGGGACATGCTTGTCCAATTTAGAAATTTTTTTGGTAGCAAACACTCCTCCGGTACCTAAACAGGACTCGGTCTGCGGCCTCATCCAATTTTGCCTAGGAACTTTTCTCATCAAATATTTCAAAATCAAAAACAACATTTAGTCATATTTCATATACAAATCATAACAACAAAGACTGAACAGTTTAACGTTTAGCATGCACACTTGTTCCAGTTTTCATGAAACGGTTATTTCAAAATACTTTATGATCGACTTTCAGCGATAAAAACATTCAATTGAAAGGGGAGGCATACGGTAAGATGATATGAACTCGAACTTCATCCAATCAGAGCACGCGTTATTTGGCGCCTATCTTCTAATACATTAATGATTAAAACAGAACCATTGAAGTCTACAGCAATCAACTGGAGTGATAATAAACAACAGGAGTTGAATAGAACACAACAACTTCCTCTACATTTTGTACACTTAGTATGTACTTTCATTAAACACCGAAAAAGTTAAAAAGTGTTGGCCTAATTGAAATTCGGATTAGACAAAAAAGATAACAAGAAACTCAAACCTTTTCATTCTGGAAGTTTCTTGATCTTATATCAAACCCAGTTACGTAACCAGAATTTTGTGTTTATAACCTACGTTCTTGTTAAGTTTGCGACCTTACAGAGACTGAATTGAGCGGTAGTCAAGTTTTTTCTCCGAAAATCTGAATAGTATTTCATAAGAACCCTAAACTTTTCCTTAGACAAGAAATCACTGCTTGATTTTTGGCTTAACCCAGGGTTAAAGTTAACAAGCCTTTGGACAACCTAGTCCTGATGAGTGGCTTAACCCAGGGTTAAAGTTAACCAGCCTTTGAACAACCCAGCCCTGATGAGTGGCTTAACCCAGGGTTAAAGTTAACCAACCTTTGAACAACCCAGCCCTGATGAGTGGCTTAACCCAGGGTTAAAGTAAACCAACCTTTGAACAACCCAGCCCTGATGAGTGGCTTAACCCAGGGTTAAAGTAAACCAACCTTTGAACAACCCAACCCTGATGAGTGGCTTAACCCAGGGTTAAAGTTAACCAGTCTTTGAACAACCCAGCCCTGATGAGTGGCTTAACCCAGGGTTAAAGTAAACCAACCTTTGAACAACCCAGCTCTGATGAGTGGCTTAACCCAGAGTTAAAGTTACAAGCCTCTGAACAACCCAGCCCTGGATGTGCAGTTAATGCATTCAGCAACTTTATCTTAAATAATGTTGTCAATCACTCTTCTTTGATGATGTTGCAAGACGGTCAAGGCCACTACTATTAATTCAGTATACGAGCTGATAACCGAGATGTAGTTAGCCAATGAGAATGCTAGAAACGCAATATATTTGAAGTTGAAAATTTAATATACAATTTAATTATTCATACTAATAATACAAACACGTATTTACATTAACATGTATTCTAACATTCTATTGTTTTATATAAACTGAAGAGATATACATATGTGAATAGTTTATTTTCAAACTATAATTTAGCAAATATAGTTTTATCATAGCTCTTTTTAACATAGTCAGCACTTGCATATGTAAAATATTGTGCTTGTTAACCCCGCAACTGAAACTACGAGTGTTCATGAAATAACTTGAAGAGAAACTTTAAAAATTGTCTTAAAAGAGGAACTGCTAAAAAATACTTTTTCTAATGAGTCACAGTTAGTATGTACAATATTTCTATTTTTTCATTGCTTGTTGCCAGTGTGTTTAAGAAAAGTCACCCCTGGTGATATTTTCATAAGCACAAGTAAGTGAAAGGCCATGTCTGACCACCATGCAACAGTTTTCTACTACCAAGATATCATGCAAAGAATGAAATGAATCTCTAACGTTCCACAAATTTGTTGCTTCAAGGTAAGTTTCTTCATTTCTAGACCAATCAAATATATTTTCATCAATACTTGAGAAAAAGGCAGATGTGACGTGCCTGATGTTGTGAGCGTTTCGGAAGAGTAAATCAGAAAGCTTCAAGAACACATTCGTTACTAACTCATTACTACCAGTACACACTCATTTACTAGATTTCTTTTTTACACTTTCATAAACTTAATATTCATTCAAATACTAAATTTGCTGTAAATGTTCTCAGTTTCATCCAACAGTGGCAAGTATTGGGTTTATACAGTTGTAACAAAAGCTTCATTTCATTTGATTGAATGTTTAAATTATGCCCATAACTTCTCATTCCCTCTTGTAAATAGCCAGTTTCTGATCATTGACAGTTGTCAGAAATTTTTCACCATTAACTGTAAAAGGGATGACATCTAACACGGCACTACCCTGGTTGGGAAGTTTTTGCAGCTGTAAACCATTGCTTGCATTCCACACCAGCGTCTAATGAGGGGAGAAAAAAAGCAGTATGAAATCTATCTCCCACTGAGTTGTGAAAACAAAGCAACATTAACTGACCATAGCAAAAAAGATGACAACCTCTACATTTACCCATAACTTCTATTGTTTTCTATTGTTTCTAGTGCTGTCAAACCCCCATACTACAACTTACAGAATTTGAACTCTCATCTCCAGCACAGGCAAGTAGCTTGTTTGATTCATCAGGGTCGGCAAATAACACAGACCGGGTTAGGAGCTTCTGGCTTGGTCCACCTGTGCACTGGGTGACTGGATTACAAACACACAGACTACCTTCTGAAATATCGAAATTGTAAACCTTTTAGTACTGAAGCCTGAATTTATACCTTAGATTAATGCCAATTTTCAATGTAGAGGACACAAATTCAAGTAGTTTCAAGTGATTGATTGAAACAACACTGGGATCAGCTTTATTTTGCTTTTCAAATTAAAAATTTCATAGCTTCAACCTAATGAAGGAGGCATTAAACTAGGGCCATCTGCCCTTTAAAATGTTTTTTCCCATGTATGATGCAAGGGAAATACAAGACTAGCAGGTAATGAAAGGGGGGAGGGAGAGATAAAAAGCCGCTATGAATTAAGCAACTTCAAGAAAATGCAGAATCTTTAACATACCAGCATCTATTCTTTCAGAAGATTGAATATCAATGTTGTTCTCTGCGTTCTCTGCCTGGGCTCTGGCAGTTGATAGACCAATCCCTTTCCCTTGCAGCTGACAAACCTTTATAATATGTTAAACAAGAATAAAACAATGTGAAGTTGTTTCTGATTCCATTGAAAACCACTATGCCAAAAAAAAAAAGGGAAAGCAAAGACTGTTACATGTAGTTTCAACATCAAATAAAATATTTTAGCTAAACAAACTCACCACATGTCTTGATTTTGCAAAACTCTTTGAAGGCCGCAAAGAAAACATGCAGTGTCTTGTGTTTGGTTCAAAAGATAAACTTGTGCAAGAACCTATAAATTCAGTGAAACCAATCAGTAGCTATTATAAAGCCAATGTAGCAAAAGTTTGGTAGCAACAAAATTAAATGAACTTATTAATCCCAAAACTAGTTTTCATAGTAATTGTTTAGTACACGCATCAACAAGTAACTAAGTCCATTAACTAGTTTGCGAACAACTTTAATTGTTTTAAATGTTTGCAATCAGAAAGTTTAAGGTGCTGACTTTTTAACTTTAGCACCTTGTCTGTATAACTTGTGGAATGAATTTTCTCCAATGAAAAGAGGTTAGTGCTAAAAATGTCACAACATCGAAGAATTTAAACAGTCATTTTTTCAGATGATCACGAAGTTGAAAATGAATCCTTGGTTATGAATAAAGTTTTTTTAGTTGACCGTATTTTTACAACTAAAATAATAAAAATTTAAATGAAATTGTAACACTTTGGTATGTCCTATTTAAATACTGTATATTTATCTAATAATTATTAGTTAGGCCACTGATAGATCATTGCTTCAAAGTTTAAGGTTAAAATGGCCTACCCATAGCTGTAAAACACTTGCTTCTTGGTAATAGCATTTATCATAACCAAAAAAAAGTTTGGCAAGAAACTTTTTGAATGAAAAAAAAATTTTGAATGAAACAAAGAACATCAAAACTGCATGAAGTTCAAGTCTAGTGTTTTAAACATTCAAATGGGCTTTGTTTTCTCTGAAAAAACTTTAATGTTGTCTTATCTTTTTTAATGACCTTAAGTTTTGGTTATGTTCTATATATGGATATATTTTCAAAGTATGTTCAACATGAAACAGGGCATCTGTTTGAGATGCTAACAGACCATTTATTTTGCTCTAGCTATAAGCAAACTGCTTTTTAAAGCTCATATACGGTCTGTGTTTTGTTGCAATTAACTTAATCTTGAAATATTCTGCATGTGACTACGGTAAACGCTCTAATTAGCCCCCTCTCAAATAATCCCCCACTAGTGCTTCAAATTTTAAATAATGCCCCCCTCCCCCCATCCTGATGTTAAAGTGATAAAGCTAAAGCATAATATAAAATCATGTCACAAATAAAGTTTGTCAACAGTTTCATCTGTTTCAGTTTTCAAAAAGTGCTGGTTATAACACTAGAGTGAACACAGAGTGACTAGTTGCTAGTAACTTATCTGTTTAGTACCCTGATTTCAATCATAATTATTATTGTGTTTCTGCATGTCTTCATGGCTATTGACATTTTAGCTAAGCCCCCACACTGGTAGGTCCAAAAATAAATAAGACCCCAGGGGGGCTTATTAGAGAATTTATGTTATACTCTTTTTCCGGATCTTTGCACTGTTGGACACAAATAAATTCCTTATTTATAAAGCTTATTTTTTTAATTTCCAGATGGAAAGTAGAACCTTTATGAATAGTAATTTTCGAAAATAAAACATTTTAGGCTTGAATCATGCAATTATGCTGATGTAGGTGGAGGCATATGGCGTAGCATGAGGCATGAGGCAGAGACAATAATTTTATCTCAAAACATTGGATTCTGGCTACAATGGTCACATTGTTATAACTTTAATCAATGAATTATTCCCTTGAAATTGTTTAAATAAAACTTTTATGACATTTTTTAACAGAAATGAAACTTTGTAAACAATAACCACATAATTCACTGCTGCTACGGCACAGGTTACTGGTCCCTGGCCTGCTCGGTCAAAATTTACACTCAATCTTTTTTTGATTAAAAAGCATTACTTAGACTTGGAAATTTTCTTTGGTTACTTCAATTTTGAGTTCATAGATGACAACAGTTGTGATCTAAAAAGTAAAAAGTTAAGCTTGATAGGGACTTTTTTGACTACCAACAAGAGTCACCTACTGTATGTGGTCATACACACACACACACGCACACAAACACACAAAAGACATTGGCGTCTCTCTGACCTTCTGGTAATGTAAGCTGATGGCAAAGGTAATTGGCTGCAATAGTGTTCTCCCAGAAGCATGCTCCTTCCAGCTTGCAAACTAAAACACCGCCAGGCCTAAGGAAAAACACATGCAAAGTTCTAATCAAAATACTGCGAGCTTACTATCATAACACTTAAGGTTACTGTTCAGTTTGAGATGTAATTTCAGTTAATGCATTATATCTCTGTTATTTCACAACATAACCCAATAAACCTATACATCATTGGAAAGCTTATTAAATTCTCTACGTCACTGTTTACTTTTAATTTGGTAATTTCAAATGAATGAAGAGAACGAACACCTTGTTTTCCGACCTTTGTGTTTTTTTTCCAGAGTTCCAACTCGGGCATGTTGCATTTGATGGCACCAACTGTTACATTTTCATATTTGACACTCTTTGAAGTCCAAAAATGTGTCGGCATTTTTTGAAAGACCGCTTTGTTTGTGTTTAACAGCCAAAATGCTGATAAAACACTTTTGTAATCGAAAGCGGTGGCATTTTTTCGCCATAACTTGAAAAGTTTTTAAAATTTCAAAAAATGCTGGCACATTTTTGAACTTCAGTTATACAGCTGTTAAACTGCCAAATTTCAAAGCAATTGAAGAAAAACTGCCCGAGTTGGAACCTCGAGTTTCTCACAGTTTTGACGAAAAGTTAGTTTCGAGAAAAAAGCTTTTAAAAGTTTTGGCGCCACCCCAAACACACCACATGATATGTTTGTCTTCCTCCACCTCCAAGTACATCCAGCCAATGAAAATCACTTCCGGCGACAGCTTCCCGACAGTTTCCCGCCAAGTGCGAAAAAAAATAACATGTTCAATTTGTGCAAGGAGCCGCTGAGTATAGCTTGATATAACTATTAAAGCTCTTTTAAAATCAGCAATGGAAAAAGAGCAAAAGGGTATCCAATGGCCATTTAAAGCGGAAGGCCAAAACCAAAGGACCGTAGGGTTGCTGCTACTGCAACAACTCAATCACAATCACAGCTACAGTAGCCAGCCGAACAAATAGTTTTGCTGGAACAATGAAGGGAGGACCTGGCTGGCACTATGGAGGAACCAGGGTGAGTTTTCTTATCGCTTTTTTATTTTGAATTTTGTGTGATAAACAAATTATCGATATTGCCCGATATGCTCTGGCTGGCAAAGGGCTAAAGATCAAAACATCAGCTATCCCAAATTCTAATTTGTTCTTCATGCATTGTCATTGCTTCAAGTATCTACTCGCCTGCGCATTAAACAGTTTTTTTTTCTTTGCAGTCCTGGCAAACAGCGGCATTTTCTAAAGTTCCTTGCAGCAGTCCTGGATCAACAATGTTTAGTTGTTTAGGAGCAAACAACTTGGAACTTTCACTTTCGGCTTCGACTTCGCTCACCAGTTCTTCATCACAAGCATGTTCAATAAACTTTGTAGTCCCCGAATCGACGTCATTTCTTATATTTGAGTTTAGTTTTCTGGTGCTTGCGCTCACTGTTGTTTCTTCTTTTTGTTCGCAACACTGCTCCTTTTGGTTAAACCAAGACCCTTTGTCGCTTTCAGCTGAAGCGGATTTGTTTTCGACGGCGAAAGCAACTGGTTTACTCTTCCTTTTCTTCGACTTTGGTCGCCTTTTTGAAGAAACCCAGGGATTTTTTTTCTCAACTCTAGGGGCCATGCCCAAAAGTATAAGGCTGCAACACAGTTTACAAACGAAGGAAATGGAAAACTCGATTGGAAAATCTACATTTATAAAAAATTATTACCACTCTTGTCAAGATCGAGCGAACACAAAAAAAACTAACACGAGCAATTGAAAACATATTCATGCATGATTGCGCAAAACTGACATCACGGGGTGCTGTCAAAAAAGTCGGGCATGATTAGCTTTTCACTTCCGGTGAATATTTTTTAATTAATAATCTGGTTCTTTATTTGAGATATCAAAATTATTTTTTTGCTACTTTAAAGCTTCACCTCTGATCTATCCATTTGGCTGGTAATCTCATTTTGGTCATTTCCCTCGGTTTCAAACTTAACAGTAACCTTAAAAAATTCATTTTTAGGTCCTAGAGATCCCGATTGTTCTAGAATAACTAAGAACTATTTTCAACAATAAGGGTGCTTTTGAGTTCATACTCATTTTTTCATTTATTATATTATTTAGCGTTAAAGATAGAGTTACTGTATTGTTTTAACAAATATTATTACCAGTTATATTAACTAAAAATGAAGGTAATTACACCTCAGAGTATTTATGAGCTTATCCCTGCACTTTTTTAATTTCTCTGTCCAAACTAGGCATAATATGTTTTATTAGTATTATATATGAAAAGAGCATTAATTAAATGATAAATTGACTATGACTCAACCAGAATAACTCTTAGAAAGAAATTGTCAAAAACTAATTCAGGAGCATATTTAAAGACTGCATACAGATGGAAGATTAATTTTGGTTAAAAAGAATAAAATTTTAATTTGTTTTAACTTATTTCAACACCTTTTATATTTTTCTTGTTATTTTGGTGGAGTTTTCAAAGTGATTGCGAGACACAGTTAATCAAATTTTTATTCTCCAACACATAATTATTCCCTGGCATTTCAATAACTTGAAGTCTCATTTACTGAATTTGCTCATCATTGTGTTCCTTGTAAAGTCAAGTTTAGTGTCTCCAGTGCTTCAAACTGTATCTCGTTAGCTATCTGAAGCTACCATCAACAACCCAACACAAGTTTGTAGTAAAATTTATGTACTGTAAAATAACATTAAAAATATACCATTACAGCAAATAAAGATCTTGAGTTGAAAAGTTACCTGAACTCAGAGTTCATGTTAGGCTCAACACATGCAAGGGATATGACTGGACACGAGCCTCCCTTCTCACACTGCAAGCTTTTTAGGTGTGTGCTGGTGTTTCTGACATCAAAAATCAAACAAGCTCCATTCTGCAGGCCACAGTATACATAGTTTGTGTCTGTGTTATTCCATGCACAGGACCAGGCAGGCACTGGAACTTCATACCTGAGACCATAATAACAGATGATAAGTCTTTTTTTATAACGAGGACCCAAATTTTTTGATTTTGAACAAGAAATTTTTAACAGGTTTCTAAAAACAATACAAATCATTGACATTTTGGCACATTAAATACAGAGTGACATAGATTCATGAAGAATGTGAATATCCATGTGACACAGATTAAGGAACTATGCTCATTGTGTAGCCAACAAGAAGAGGATAAAAATGCCAGAAAAACATGTTGCAGTTTCTTTGAAACTTTCCTCCAGTGAAGCCAAATAATACTTACAGCATAGCATCTGGTGTTATATTTTGGGCAAAAGAGGTAACTCAAACTATTATGTGGTAAACTCTTCAATCCAGCTGTGTTATCACAGAGGATTTCAATTACATTTTAATTTTTATCAACTCACTCACGTTTGTACAACAGTGTTGCTCAAAAGACTTGTTATTCTAATGGTTTTATCCATTCCTGCAGTCAATAGCAGTCCATCCCCTCGTAGACTGAATGCAGCATCACGCACAGGCTTTTGATGAATGCGCACAAACTCACAATGTTTTGAGTCCAGTGAGCTGACCTGTAAAACATTTTTTTGAAAAATAAACTAAGTTTAAACTAACTCGTATGGTATTTGATTTACAACAACGCATAACTGGTCATAAACTATAGCTTAATAATCTTGCTTAGAAGCAAGGTAAAGTGGAGATTTTTCATGTTTTCTGGTATCTCAACTAGCCATTCTGCCCAACTTCTAATCTGTTAGGCCCATTTTTTAGCAATGAAACAACTATTGTACATCATCTATCATAAAATTGGGTTATAAAACCTGTTTTGTTCTGTGACTACCCAATAGCAGCGAAGACCATAAAAGTACTAAGGGCACCATTAATTATTTATCTAATGCTTATCTAATTCAATTAAAGTTGAGGAAATTACAGCTGAAGCAACTGTAAATTGGGGAAATTGCAGACTGAAACAACCTGAAAGATCTTTAAAAACTGCAGAAATGATGGTAAACTTTAAAAATAGGAAGACTATGAGCTCCAAATTAAAATTTGGAGAAACAACAAAAAATGACCTAAAAAGTTAAGGAAGTGAAAAAAAAGATAAAATGGACTGCAAAAAAAGAGTTGCAGGAATGAGAGAAAGATGTGGAATTGGCTAGAAAACAAAAAAGGTAAAATAATCTTTTTCAAATGAGGAAGAAAGCCAAAAACCAGGCAAAACACAAAAATATTGAGAAGGCAGAAAAGGTGTTTCAATAGCTCACTTTATAATACATTTTATATCAAAAATATGTACTATCCATTTACTGCAGCTACATGGGCCATAACAATTTATTGTGGGTGGAGACAAATTAACCCTTCTAAGCATCAAGCAATTAAGTAACTGCCAATGAGTCAGCCGAGGGAAAGACCCTGAGGCTAACGAGTCATAAAAATTATAGAGTGAATATGTGTATGTAAATGAATTTGGTGTTAGGGAGAAAAATTCTCAATCGCAAAGTACATTCAATGTAATAATAGAAAAGATGTTTATTGTAGTATGAGCTTTGGGGAATGAGTCAGCCACAGCAGTAGCTAATTAAGGTGACGATATGACTCTTCAGTCTTGCTCATTGGCACTTTGTGGCATCTGTAACTAGCAGTCTTACCTTGACAACTCCAAAGCCTGGAAAGAGCTGGTTGGGTGAGGGCTTGGATACAACCAGAGTTGCATGATGACTGTCAAAGGCTAGAATCCTTGCTCCACTCTAAATTGCCAAAATAGTAAAAGTAATTAAATAAACTTCCAAGTTGTGTTTCAAGTTAAGACCCATTTAACATTTCAATTTTTCAAAACAGCCGATACCTGAGCAACTTGAAATGATCTTTGTATGACATAAGACTTCTTAGGTGCATCACTACTACTCTCTCCATGAGTTTGGATACAGGATGATGGGGTGGATGATAAAGAACTGCCCTGGCTAGAATGCAAAAATGAAAAGAAGGTCAGTAAATTTTTGACGGTACAGTGGTCAAGTGGTTAGTCTGACAGTGTTGGACTCATAATCCTACGGTTGAGGGTTTGAGCTCCGGGTAAGATCACTGTGTTGTGTCCTTGAGAAAGATACTTGACCCAACTTGCTCCAGTCGACTCAGCTGTATAAATAAGAACCAGCTTCTGCTGGGAGCTAACTTACAATGGATTAGTGTCCTGGGTCTATAAGGGGGGAGTCATTAATTACCTTGACTGGTTCTTTAAAAGCATTTCCTGTTGCAGCTGGAACTGGGCTTTGATTCGTTCGCACTCAGCTTTCACCAGCTGATACTGTAACAAAGCTCTTGCTTCAGCCTCTTCGGCCTGTTTCCGTGCTTGCCGCTCCCTCTCCAGTTCAGACAAAGCTCTATCTCTTTCTGAAGTGTCAATAGTTTTAATTGCTTTGGCATAAATATTCCTAATATCCTTTCTTCTGGCTGGTGAATTGCACTGTGGACATTTCTCATTTCCACGGCTTCTTAACCATCGCTCAATACAGCTTCTTCCAAATAAATGCCCACAATTCAAAGAGGCAAGACGATGACTGCCTGAGTTGGTCCATGTCTCCAGACAAATTGGACAGCACTGTGCCTGTTAAAGAAAAACAATTTCAATCACAAAGACTACTGACATAACTTAAGAAAAACAAATTCAAGTTTTGTGCTGTGCAATTGACCTACCATTGTTGGTATATTAGAAATCATGACCATAATAGCTTTATTTTTACCAATACTTTAAATACACAAGTATAAAAGGTGTCCTCCCGGTTACCACCATAACGGCTTAATAGCAGCTCATGAACTTGGACACACAATTTACGGTTACACGTTGCAAGACAGCATTTCGACCGACGACCCCCTCCGAATAAACTATTTCCCGCGGACCGCATGATAACAAAGAAGACAGGCAGGCGAACGAAATTGACACTGCTAATCAACTTTTTACTTCACTTATGGCCACTATACTTAACTCACTTTTAGTTTTTTTGGTTGAAAGTACCAACTCTGTATTACGTAAGATTAACTAAAAAGAGCTCCGTCAACCTATCGTTGGCAAAGAAGATATCATCGCACGTTCTTGTTGTAACAAAATGAATAAAGGCAAAGCAAACCTCATCATCTTTCTCAGGAGAAAGCGGCTGCCTTTTTGGTGATTGTTTAGATCGTTTCTTCGCTCTGCTATCTTGAAACTCTTCTGGAGAGTCTCGCACTTCATTCAACATTTGAGCTGCATTGCGAATAACTTGCGGTGTTGATACTGACTCGGGAGTTTGCCTTTGCTCCTCGGAACTTTCAGACGGGCTTGCTTGTTCATCATTTACATAATCAGCAGATTCTTCTTCATTCGTATCAACGGGATCGACTTCCATTTGTTCGTGTCCACCTTCATTTTCGTTTACATGAGATTGGTTTGTAGATGGATTTTCGTCTGGTTGCTGCTGCGATCGTTCAGATTCAAGGCCAACGGTTGTGCTAGAACTCGTTTCATCTTCATCTTCACTGTCAACAATGTTAAAAACAGGTCTCTCGCTATCGCTAACTTGTAACACTGAAGCCATATAACAGAAGTATTTCTTAACTTTATCAAATATACAGGCAAAGTCAGAGCATAACCATCCTACTGGTACGAAATGGCAGACGCGCTATTTTGTAATTGGCGCTAGCCAGTAAGCAGGCTCTCCACGCGCTATCAAGGAAGAGAGAAGATTGGGTTCTCCTTTCCCGCCCCAATCCCTCTCTCCATCGAAGGCGCGTGGAAGGCCTGTTGACAGCGCCGGGATAAGAAAACCGAGAAGAAAACCTAAACTGAGATAGCCCACAAATTAAGAATAAGATAAGAACAACCAGGCTGAAACTTTGACAGACATTTTAGAGAGTTTTATTTTATCCTTGTACACAGATTGAGATTTGAATAAAAGCTGTACGCGCGCACTTTCCATAAAGTATTTTTTAAAAAATTCTCTGTTTATCGACAAAAAATGCAAAGACGTTTTCTTATCGCCTTTTTTGTTTCGGGCAACTGAAATATCAGGAAATAAGAACAACTTAAGAACATCTTGAGGCTGAAACCACCAAAACTTTAAGAACAGCCCAGACTCAGTTGAAAGTTACTGGTTCGTATTTTTTAGAAAAAAGCGTGCAGTTGATCGATAGTTTTAAACAACTATCCCCAGATGGGGAGGTGAATAGCGGTGGTTTATACAGAGACGCAAAACGCCGAAGTATATCACACTGATCTAGCGTTAGGCACCGACCCTGAGGGGGACATTCGTTTTAGTATTTATCAGAAGATAAGGATTAAAAATGCATTCATTTTCATAGAAACAACACAATGCAAATTTATTTTTCTATTCCTAGCTCGTGTACATGTGTACATTTGAGTTTTGTTTACATTATTCGGTTTTTCTTTTTGAAGAGCGTCGTCGTGAATTCTAATTGACGGGAAACGCGACGTCATTTTGGCTGCCACCTCAAAATCAACTAGAATAGCCATGGATATCGGGGAAAAGGGATAGGGGGGATGGGTGATTTCAGGAAGGTAACCTGAAATTTTTTGTCATTGAAAATGGGGGACCGAAAATGTTTCTAGCAAACTGAGGAGAGGGGGGGGGGGGGGGGGGAGAAACGAAAAACCCGAGTTGTAA
>JAOBAT010104290.1:0-15434 GCA_026413305.1 Hydrozoanthus tunicans
CCCTCACTTATTTTGGTTGGGGTGGGCCAGCCCCCCTTTCTTAGGTTTCTTGCTAACAACATCAACTTTTGAAAGGGAATCTGAAATTTTATACAAACTGTTACAATTACCGAGTCGAACCAATGTCGTGCTACAATCGAACCTGAGAGTTGAGCTATCTTAGCATGACTGTAGCCCGGTGTTTCAAACCTCTACGTGTATGCTCAACTCTTGTTATTTCTCATATTTTTTCCTTTACCGGCCTAGAATAGCAAAGAACATTGAAGAGTATAACGTGTATTGCTTTTTTTAGATTGACGACATCTTTCAAATGTTTTGACTTCGTTTGTTAAACGCATTAACTTTATTGCTTGTTTCGTTTTAAGTCGTCCAAAAATAAATGCTTCCCGTTTATTGAATTTGCTGCCAAATAACTTTAAGATACCGACAAGTATATTGTGTTAGCCGACAAGAGAGGAATTTTTAAGCAGCGAAAAGACTCCAACAAACATTTTTGAACAAGTTAAGACGGATTTGAGATGGAATCAACAACGAACTTCGAGGTGATTAAAAACATAAGAAGGCAGAGGAACACTGCAAAAATCGGAGTCCGATATACGTGTCGAAATCAACAAAAGAAAAGCACAGAAAAACAATAAAAAATGCCAGTTCCTTTCCCTAGCCAAGATACCCATTAAGCAGGCGCTTATCTCTGGTTTTTGTTGTGTTAAGCGGACTGAGAGTCTTTGACTCCCCCTGGACAGGACACTAATCCATCATAGATCAGCCTCAGCAGAACTGGTACTCGTTCATTTATACAGCTGAATCGACTGGAACAAGTCGGGTAAAGTGTCTTGCTCGAGGACACAACACAGTGGTCTGTTTTTTCGCGACCATAGGATTACGAACCGAACACGCTAGCCACTCGGTGTTGCCGACAATGCAAAAACTGGATACAATAAACAGCCTTTTTCTTCTTGACTGTTCTAAT
Organism: Hydrozoanthus tunicans; assembly: GCA_026413305.1. Lineage (NCBI taxonomy): Eukaryota > Metazoa > Cnidaria > Anthozoa > Zoantharia > Hydrozoanthidae > Hydrozoanthus > Hydrozoanthus tunicans. The sequence goes on from JAOBAT010104290.1 coordinate 971, forward strand.
TGAGTTTAAAGGGTCTTATATATTGTAAAACCTTCGAGTTTGGGCGTCATGTATTGCAAAACCTTGAGTAATACAATTGAGTTCGTTGACCGTATTGGACATGTCTTGAGTTTCAAGTTCCGGCTTCTTACCATTGACGTAAAAGCGAAAATGAATAACATTGTTATAGCTTTTTTGCTCACAAATATAATATTATTTCGTTGGTCCATATATTTAAACTAGGTGACTAACTTGTAGAGCTTAGTACAAGATCATATGCAGTTTTTAGACCAAAAACACACTTGGCGTGACCAGTTAGTTTCGTTGTTTTTGTTTTGTCCTTTTCGCCCCCATTAATTAGTTAATTTATGAAGCATTTAATGGTCAATCAAGAGCTATTTAATGGTTTAAGTCGAAAGTGGTTAATAAAGTAAAAGCTGTTGGAGTTATCGTCGGTTAACTATGGCCCTGCGATGTTTAGTTTGCAGGAAACATGCATTTGCGAACCAACGCAGACAAAGATGTCGCGGCGTAGTTTACCTCATACCAAAAAAGTTTTGAACCAGCTTTGCTCCTAGAAAAGAAAAATTCCCTTTGGGTGATTAAAATCAGAGCTATATTAGGAAACAAGGAAATTGCTATGGTATTGTGTTTTTAGCTTTTTTCCGCCGGGTCATTTGACAATGCTGTATTTAGTGTGCAGTTTAAAACTTTTAGGTTTGTAAGTGTGATCATTACGACTGACGTTTTTATTGTTTTTGCTCCAGTCTTAATTAGTCTCTCTATTTATAAATTAGCTAAATTAAGGATTAAAATGTTGGTTTTTTAAAGTCTTCAAAATAACCTAGAAGGCAGACAGATCCCTTCGTTCGTCTCTGGTTGTTGCGGTTTGAAGCCAGCCAGCCAAATAACGACTGGTTTACTCATTTTCTGGTATATTCCCTGAAGAGCATCGAAAAGGAAAAAAAATTTTTTTTGCGTAACATTTTTGTCTATGTGCGTATTGATTCAGTTACAAAATCATTATACCATGTTTATCTATTGTGTCTTGTGAATAGCTGACTCTTTCTTTTAGAAAAACCGGCCAAAACTATCGTGGAAACCAGCCAAACACACGTTGATTATGAAAAATTGGTTTGAGTCGCGTCAAATGCATAGTACTAATAGATTAATTGTGTTCCCACCGACAAATTATAGTACAAAAATAGACCACCGTCTTTCAAGTACGATGGAAGTTGTAGAATTTGAGTGGCCGTTTTTCCCTCGAAGAAACATACATCGTTTTCTTTACATGGGCCCATTTGTTCAAAAGCCGGTTAGTTTTGATAAATGGTTAAGGAAACATGAAAACACTGAGTTATTTCTCTATAAGTCAATGAAAGGTTCGCATTGCTTACAAACACTGCTCAGGTCTGGGACAAACGTCGAACTTTTCATGAGTCGAATTAAATTGAGCAGCTAAGTGCTCGATAAGTTCGTCGTCTGTCCCGGCGATTAAGTTCGACAGATTCATTTGGATCGACTGACAAGTTCTATCCGTCTGCTTGAGACGGATAGAACGTGTTCTTATTTTGTTCGTCTAATTAAGTTCGACGTTTGACCTGAGCACTCGAAACAATTGATTTGGGAAACGAACTACATGACTTCGACTCATGAAAAACTTGATGTTTGTCCCAGGCCTCAGAGTTTAAAATTCAATAAATACAATGTGTTGACCAAAACTGATTTCCAAGCCGAGTCAGCAGCTTACTAAACCCGGCTTGGTTAGGGAAATAATCGGTTTTTGAACAACTTGATGGTCATTCGTTGTTTTTCCCTTTGTGTTTTTTGTACGTATGGCACCGTGGAAAATCACTAAAGCGGAAAGCTAAAGACCCGGATGATATGAGTCAGCATTTGAGAGGTGAACCGTGGAAAATCACTAAAGCGGAAAGCTAAAGAGACGCATAGAATGTCTCTATTATAACTTTAATTTTGGTTGAGCCATCTTGTAAATGGCTACACTACAGACCCTTTAGAAAAACCTAACGAAAAGGGGAACAGCAATTTGAAAAAAAAAACACGTATCAAGGGAAAGATTTATATGGGCCTGTCTGTGTATTCGTAAAGCCGGCACTAAAACGGCCAGAGGATGCACGCGAACGTGCATGCGCGAGACAAAGAATCTTGAACTAATTTGCTCAGGGAATTATTTTTTTGAAAAAAAATGTAGTCGAGTAGAAACAATGAATTTACGGATGGCAAAGAAAAGCAGACCAAAGTAGAAAGGAGACACCTTACTTTGCAAGACTTTGGTACTGTAAATGACTTGCATGACAATAGCCATTTTTTTGGTAACTTAATCAGAGCCGATACTCAATAATAATCAATGATATTGATTAGATTAGAGTAATATCCGGTATTCTTAACTCTTTAACTATGTCGATCCATCTTAAAGGTAGGAGTTCTTGCAATGAATTCAATATATTAGAAATCATTCGTTTCCCAAGTTGGAATCTGTGATGTTCAAAGGATTTTGGGAAAGAAAAAAGAATAGGAGTTTTGGGTTTATATGATAACAAGAAAAAACACATTCTGAGGTATGCAATAAGATAACATGTAGTTCAGTTTAAATCTCCTATTAGTGTATTTCAAACAACAGCAAATTGAACAGCGCCGAGTATGATATTCCTGCGGTACAAATCGCGCTGTTGTTACTTGTTCAAAGTCTAATTTGCGCGTGCGGCGACAGGAACTTGTTTATGGGTTTTAAGAGCGTCAAACGAGCTCTAGACTCGAATTCAGAGCATTTTTGTCGCATATTTTTGTTTTCTTGGTTATAGAAGATTTTTGTTGTTTTTGTTTTGTGTGTACTTAGTTGACGATTAAAACCGACTAGTGGAGCTGTGAGACGATGCCAAAAATCGCGGTTATTCACTTGTAGTTCATCAATGAATTACGCTTGAAAATTCAAAACATACCGTAAATTTGTTTGTAGTTTTAGATATTATGTTATGAAGTTATCTTTTATTAGCTAATTGTGATTTAATTTAGCTTAATGCTGATACAATTGAGTTTTCCATTGAGCAGAACTCGTTTGAAAATAAGATGGAACCTCTCATTAGATAATTCTAACCACTGTTATTATTGTTATTGTTATTCTTATTATTTTTCTTCTTCTTCTTCTTCTTCTTATTATTATTATTATTGTTGTTGTTGTTGTTGTTGTTATTATTGTCCATTGTTTTTGTGCTAGCACCAACTTCACCTTAACACTATCAATTTTTGTTTTAAAAAAGGTAACAAAGCGATTTTGCTCAGGCAATTTCAGTTGCCAGTTGTTCATGTTTTTAGTTTCATTGCATGGTCTCTGCCATTGGAATCTACAAGTCGAAGATTTATAAAGTTCGTTTAAGTTGCAAAGCTAGCGGCTGCATCTAGAACATTTTAGAACTTCGCGCTTCGGTCGATTGTCGATAAAGTCACTAGACAAACCAGAAATAACGTCTAACCATTTTTTTAGTTTGGAAATTGAAAGCCTATTAATTTGTTCTAAAATAGCGTCAGTGTAAGTTAAAAAGTTAAATACTCCTCGTTTAAAATGAAGCATACAATGTCAGTGAGTTGAGAAACGTCGAAACAATACCATAACGATTTGTACTCAATGTGAGGTAAATTCTGTTGACGTCAATTGTTTACATTCTGCTTCGTTAGCATATAACTTAAGTCAGAGGAAGAACAAAAATAAACAACTGGCTTTAAAACTTGAGAATGCTTATCAAAACTAATGATTGACCGAACTTTCGGTTCTGTAAGTGTAATTTCTAAGAAGAAACCACCACTCAAAAAATGCAAAACAGCTAGAGACAAGAACGATAATGAGCCATACATTCTTAGTAAAATTTCCAATTTTTAAAACCATATCTCGGAAAGGTTACTCAGTTTATCAATCTCATATTTCTAGAGAAATTTTGTTCTGCATAAACATTTCACTATTTAGAAGCTTTGTTTCTGTAGCTGAGTTAGACAGAAGAGCGCGCATGCTAGTGAGGCAAAAAATGTAAACAAAAACTGGCCTATATATATGGTGGACAAGAATACCATGCATGCAGGCTATTTATAGTTCTACTTTAAACGTTAATAAAAACCTGCCAGAATAGTTTGAGAAAAGAAAAAGAAAACAGTTGTATATAACACTAACTGGACGATACAAGATTTTGATTTTCCTTCTAGTTAACATGTGAAAAGTAACCCTTAACTAATATTTAAAAGTTTGACGTATATGTGTTTCGTACCGAGTATATTTTACTAGAATAGCACTTAATACTGCACGACCGCCGATAGAATTGAAAGCACTTCCGGCTGTTGGAATTTGTTTACAACTAGTGTATCGTACCTGTTCTATTGTTTTCGGTTTTTATTTATTCTGCCCTCATCATCTGCAAGCTTCCTTGTTTATCTTAAAACTAAATTCCATAAGTATTGTCATGTCGTAGTTCAAAAGTATGTTATAAACACCAGCTTTCAAGCAGCAAAAAAAAAACTCGGTTTATCGATCTCAGACAAAAAAATCGTATCTAAACCCATCAGGCCCCTGCTAAGTTTATCAAAGTCTATCTTCTCCAAACAGTTTCAATGAAAAAAAGGTTTTTCTTGGTTTTAAGAATACGTGCCGATTATTCATCCATCGCAAACCCTCTCCGAGACTTAAATATATAGCTCCCTCAATTATGTGTTTGGAATTTCAAATTAATTTCGTACATATGGCATACATGTTTCTAGAGCAAAAATATAGTGACTCTACTTTTGTCTATTCATCATTTGACATTTTTGGAAATGAAAGGTTTAATCAATTGAGGTGTTTGGCTGGCTTTTAAAACACTTTAGGGATTTTTGCACGTTGAAATATTACATGCATATTTGATTTAAGGAGACTAGCAAATCGATTTTGTTTGTTTCAAATCGAACAGTAGCGTACCAAGCCATTGAGAGCTTTCAAGGGTCATGCAGAACCGATAAGTCATTTCAGTGATGACAGAGAAATGAACTAAATAAAGATGATAGAATAACTACTGTTTCCTTCATTGTTTCGCGCTTCATGTATGAAGATATCCATACAATTGAACAGAGACCTGGCCACACCACTAAATGAAATAAAAACATCCAAAGCTGTATAGATTTTATAATCAAAATATAACCCAGCTTTCATGTTTTATCAGATTAGATATATCTGTTCTCCCTTACTGTTATTTTTCCCATCTCGTTTTCTTTCGTTTCTTTCATAGTTTTTTATAAATAGCCTAAACAGTACGGTTTTCTAGGAACTGCCCTTGAGAATAGAAACAACACCCAAAGTTTGTCGCTACTTAAAAGTCGTTGCACTTTAAACCGCGCGCTATACTTGGTGTCTACTCTCGGGAGGTATTTTGTGGTCAGTATATCAGAGGACTTTTTGCTCTTGGGGCTTCCTCTGTCAAATATAGATGTATACTAAAACGTGAGTGACACGAAACTCAACCAAAACCGGAACTTGTATTATTATAAAAATACAACATCGATGGCTTAAGACGTGACACGGCTCAGCAAAATTTGTCATTCATCATTGCTGACTTCAGTGCTTGTTGTTGGCTGAAAGAAATAGAGGAAAACCACAAATTCATGGTAAGGGAAGTTCTAGTAACATTTAATTTTTGCTAAAACATTTTACACGCGTTTTTACAACGAACTCTCAGATTGGCCAAAATCTAAGGACAATTTAGGGGCAAGCTGAGGCTCGGAGTTTTAAAAAAATTAGCATGAGGTACAATAAGCAGAGCCGGCCAGTTGTCTCTCAGTTTAGTTGCGTGAGTGTTTGTAAAAATGATAGAATTGGCGCCGTTGGGAGGGGAGTGGGTTCATCAAAGTTTTGCTCATCACTTTGGAGGGGCAATTAAGTTTGTTGCTTTCTTATAGGGGTGGAAGGGGTCATGCAAAACACCGACCCCCGGCTCCCCCATCAAGCCATAAATAATAACACTCCCATACGTGAGTTGAGGCAAGAACTGAATAAAACCTACGAACATTAAAAAAGACTGACAAGATTGAAAACATTTAAAATTGTCTCTATGTTGACGAAACAGTATACGTGAACAACACGTGGCTGTATAATAGATATTTAAAGGAGTTTAAAAAAACAGTTTAAGAACAAGGTAGCCATCCTGAAGTTATTTTTCGCGCTTTTTTACCTGCTTTATATTATTTTCAAATCTATCAACACTCACGTTTATAACGTTGAAGTATTCTTATCGGAATAAAATTCTAAAGCAACGGGCTTATCAGGTGATTCCGGACTGAATTTTTTTGTCCCCAGTTTACCCTTTATATTACGGTGCGCGGTTACCTTGGTGGAAGCTTGACCAAGGAAAATTGGAAACGAGGCTAGGTAGTGTGACGTGTCAGAACTCAAAATGCAACCTCGTACCTGAGCCTGGAAACGAGTTTGCTCAAAATTGCCCCAAATGAGTCTGTCTTATCAAACCAAAAAGTATTAAAAACAAGTTATTGAGTCAAATCACTTTCCGATTTGCGACCTAAGCTCGCCTTTACTGAGGATAAAAAATGTAAAACTATAAAAAGAAGTTTAGAGTTGTCTTAACCATTTAAAGTAGTTTTTTTAGTCATTTTGCAAAACAAGAATCTTACAGAACGGTCTACAAAGAACAGAAAAAACTGACTTGATTTTTCTAGCACTTTAACAAAAAATTTCTTACGCGAAGTTCGTTATTTAAATCACTACGATCTAAGAAACGAACTGGGCAGATTAGTATTAAGTGAACAAGGCTGAATAAGATAAAATTAGGTAGGTTTTAAAAGGTATTGTAATAGGATATAAAAGAAAATAAATGGAAAGGACTAGCTGAGAAATGAAGTTAAAAAACATGATTGCAAAAAAAGCAAAGGTAGAAATACTGCCTTCACTTTGAAAAAAATCGTTGAATCGCCCAGTTTAAACAAGTGTCGTTTGAATTGCCTTCCATCTTAAAAACCATAATTGGCAAGCAAAACGTGTTAGAACTGAAGCGAGTTTTTTCAAGATTTGGGAGAACAATTCGAAGCCGGAATAAAGCCTGCTAATCTTATTAACTTATAAAACTGAACATGAAATGAGGACAGGGTTGAAGTGAGCTTAAGATTTCAGAGCATCCCTCCGGAAGCGAAGATTGTTGTAGCTTTGTAACTCCGGCTTACACAAATGCGTGTCATTCCGTAGAGTATTTGCTGTCATAGTAATCAAGTGGTAGATTACGCCGGAGCATTTCTTTAGCGCTCTGAAAGCGCTCAATACTGAGCTATTGCCGGTTTTCACCCAACCTCGTCCCCAGGTCTTTTTCCCCAACCCCAACTCTAGTGAGGCCCTGGGAACGAGGTTGGGTTCACCCGACGTCATGGCGGTTGTGTTGGTGCCTTTGAATAAAAAAATTTTAATTTTTTGTACAACACCAACATGGCCGCTTCGTCTTTTGCGTCTCAAAGGCGTGCGCGAAAACCAAAAACTCGCTTGGATTTAAGAATACCCTTGAGTTACCGTAAACGCTTTAATGAGCCCCCCTCTCTAATAGTCCCCCCCTCCGATCCTAATAAAAGACAATGGAGCTTTTAAATATAAGGTGTATTGTGTAAAAAGTATATTTTGTGAACGGTTGTTTCTATTATAGTTTAAGAATAGTGTTGGGTATAACGCCAGAGGAACACAGAGTCAATAGTTGCTAATAAATCTTCCTTGTGGTCTGTTTCTCTCTTTGGCTATTGGCAATCTTTAACAATTGTTAAACTATAACACAAATTATGTTTGTTTGCTGTTGCAACGACAATATTCTCGGTCCTAGACCTTGTTTTTCGCTCTGAAGAAAAAAAAAGTGTTTTGGCATTGGTTTGTAAAATATAGTCTTTTCTTTTTCATCGCACACAGCGAACACCACAGCGGATACCTGCAACTGCTTTTTTGAGTGAAAATGTTTTGGGATAGAAAAAATAATAAAAGAAAGGGTATTTCAATTCTTTAGAAACATTAGGTTTATAATTTTGATGTTGCCATAGCAACACTGACGTTGTCGTTTCAAAACTTATGCGTTTGCTTTATTAAGTACAAATTGGCAGTTGCAAAAATAAGAGACAGCACGCTGCTAACTGTATTCCGTTTAACTCTTTCAATTCAGTCCCAGTTGTGTTGATCAATTCTCCTAAGCAGAGCTTTAACAAGCCAGGGAGAATTACTTTTCATCTTCAGTAGAGGGCTAGCCTATTCTGATTGATCAATTTTCATTTTCTCAGTACCAAATGTATTATTTCGTATGTGTTTTGTAAGGAGAAGTTAGGTGCTGATAAGTGACCGCAGCCAGGAACAGTTCTGTGAAGTCTTGACTATTTTCTCTTTCCGTGCATCACCTAAATGATTTTTTTAAGATTGACACAATAAGCTATGTTGACAACTCAAGCCTGTTTAGCTAGCCGGGAACGAAACGTGTCTACGTGATTCAATGCGAGATGACAGAACGTGCTCAGTCGTGAACACTGTAACCATAGTTACTACCGCATGAACTGAAGGGGCTATCCGTGGTTGATTTGACGTTTTGAGCTCATCCTTCTGTACAAAAAACTGGTTATTGGCTACAAAAACTTGTCAACGATATTGGATTACACACTCTGTTGACGCTAATGCCTTTTCAAAAGTCTCCGCTTTTAAACCGACCATATTTAGACTTCGTGAAGTCAAGCCTCGGTTCCAGTCGATACATTTTGGGCTTTTTCGAACGAGAACGTTTAACTGCAAAGGGCGATTAATTAACTCTAATTATACGTGAGCTGCAATTTATGCAAAACTTGCTTGTGTTTTCATCATGTTGCTAAAACTACTGCAAGGCAATGTTTGTAAATTTCTGATACAAGTTTTATAGTTCTTCTTTTTTTCACAGAAAAACATTTTTTTTGCTTGACAAGTTTTTGAGATTGACTGCGCAAGGTTGCATTTTGGAAGAGAAATTTCGTTTTATTTGTTTTTATTAGATTCTGCTTGGCTTTTAATGTGTAACTGTTTTGGTTTCCGGAAATATAGAAAGGGTAATCGTATCTCGACTTAACCCCTAGCTATCTTCCAAGAACCTCGCCTTATTTCTTCCGATTTGAAACGAAGCAGCTTTCATAAGCTGACGAATCAGGCGATGACGCAACAGCTATTTTTGTCACTTTCTCAATTTCGAACCCAATCCCCACTCCTTGTTGAGAATTGAAATGGGGCTTTTGTAGAGGTTTTTGACATACTTTTGCAATTTAAGCTTTGAAAGTTTAGAAGGGTAAAGGATTTGTATAGCAAAACCAAACAGAAAATCTTGAGATATCTCCTCGTAGGTTTCCACCGAAGGGTATTTGATAAGTAACTCCAGCGATTAAACTTTTATCGTGTGAACGAACCCGTAGCAGCAAATATACCGGAATGGTTTCAGCGTCATCGCTGCAGCCAAACAAACTTTACTTGTAACTTAATCCGATCGGTCAAACCAATTTCTAATTAGCGATTTCCGCGTGTCTATCTCGCGTGCTGAAGCTAGTTTTTGGCTTCACAACTGTCTCCACATCTACAAAAAACAAACAATCTCGAGAGAACCTTTGCACAACTCTACTGTAACGTTCCAAAGTGTTGAATTGATTAATACTTCTTTAAACATAATATGTATTAGGATTTATACTATTTATTGTAGCAAATTTATAATCATAAACCTTGGAAACTATCAATCGCCTTGGGAAAACGTCTGAATAAATTAAACTAACACCACAATTTCACAACTGCTGTATGTAACCGACTGTAACTCACCAATTTGTACTTCATTATCCACAGAGGTCGAAAGAGTTAACCAGTTATGTAAAAAGTATTTATTTTTACATTACGTTTTCTAAAAAAATTGAGTATCTTTTCTAGAACAAAAATATAATATTTGGCAAAAAAATGAGACCTGGGCCCCAGGACGGCAACTTATCTCCCCTGGGGTAGGGTCAGAGTTAGGATTGGGACAAGGAAAGGGTGGGTGGTACGTTTCTGGCTCAAAACTTGACGAAATACTTTATTCTCATTGGTCAGTGCATGTTCGTTCTTTATATGTTCTTTCGAATTTGCGATGGAGGTCCGCGTTCTCCTGTTTCCTTCACAATTTATGGCCTTTCCCTTTTCCTATGCTGTTTGACTTATAAACTTTTGTAATGTCTTGTTTTACACGAGGTTTTTTTGCGTTTTCATTCGCGATCGTTTACACTCGTAGCATTAATCAAAGTATAATGTGTTTTCCTTTCAAAAACATTCAGACTAGCTTTTACGAAGAACCCTTTGGAACAATGTGGAGTGTTGAGCTACGTTCATTGGATCAGTATCTGAGTGGCCTTTAACATTTATCTGTGCCCGACCGAGCGTATATATTGGCCCGGATATTGGGTATAGCAGAAAGCGTTAAGTCAGCTTGTTAGGAAATCAGTAATACAAAATCTTTCTTAATAAGAACAAAGAAAAAGGTACAAGAGCCTGGGATGGGAGAAGAAAACAAGCATGGATATATTCTGAGAGGGGTCATGCAAGAACAGATAGAAAGTGTGTGTGTGTGTGGGGGGGGAGGGGGGAACATCCCAATTGGTACCCTCATTTCCACCTTTCCTGACCCCTAACATTGGTGATATAAGTCCACCTCATGTCAAGTATAACGTAGATCAATTTTAACATTCAAAGACAAATAACAACGATTTAAGAGGCTGGAAAGCTCTGGAATGGGAGTTTCTCACTAAAAAATCCTTTCGTGACCACTCGTGGCTACATCCATATCATCAATATTTAACCCTAAACGTTTCTATCAGCCCATGCATTTCTAAAGACAGAGCTCAACAATATGGTCATCGTATATTTCCGCACCGGGGCAGCAGGGGTTTCTCTCGATCTACGGTACATGGAATAATCATAAAGGAATAAATCAAGTTCTTATCGGATAATTGTGGCATCGGAAGTTTCCAAGATACACTCCTTAGATTATCCGGCCATTCAATCGGGAGAATTTCTTTTTATCCCAAAAACCCAACACAAACCAACAAAGGGTTGTAAGTTGTTCATCTGATATACTTCTTGTTCCTTAGAGGTCAATTGGCCGAGTAAATTTGCAGTATTAAAAGGATTCTTTTTGTTGAACACTTGTTAAAAAGGGCTCGGCGTGTTCAGTAATGGTTAAGATTATTTTAATTTTTGTTCTTTAAAAGCTGGGTGGTCCTTATCCATTATATTTCCCGACCACCAAACAAAAATCACTCTCTAATGTTTCAGCTCAGCCACCAAAACCATTTAAATGATGAACTGTAATCTGTATTAAAATGCAGTTTAGAACTTTGAGCCAAGGGTGTCATAGAGTTGAAATGGATTCCTGCAATTCAACTTCAAAGAGATATTAGAGCTGCTGAGTTGACAAAGACATAAACCATTCATGTGAGCGAAGACTTTGACCTGCCCGGGACCTTTTTCATTCACAATATAGTGTTGAAAAAAATGGTGATTCACTCCAACAGTTTGTTAAAAAAATTCTCCCAGTTTGTTGACTTAAGACACTCAGCCTCTCGTAGTTTGATTTTTTGTCTTTTTTTTAACAATAATTGGAACGTGCTTCTGAGTCAGCATAACTTTAGTTTGCCGGAAATTCCAAATTAGCTTCTAACAACTACTTCCACTTCTACTGTAGCTGTAATTTCAAAGTGCTATTTGTAACAGGTCCCATCGCTGCACCCTCGACGCACCTTACGAGCCCAGATTAAACAAGTATTAAGTTGAGGATCGTGCAAATATCTAAGTAGCATGAACACGAAACAGGTGAAAAGAGAGAATTAAATTAATTGATGATAAAGCAGTTGATTAATAAGACTGTAAAGCGGTTTCGTTTTCTAGTTACCCAGTAAAGTGTCAACATATTTTTGTAAATCAACACTTTTTAAAGCAACAACCAGAAAGCGATTAGTTGCAAAATTAAGATTAACGCAAATTAAGATAAAGCTTAGTTGATACCACTCGTCCTGTTCAGAGTTTCAGATCGAAATTTGCTCTTACAAGACGACAAATTAGATGGACTGCTTCGAAATATTTAAAGCCAGTGACCAAGTCGCGGCTGCGTTTCATAAAAGTGTCGTTTTTCACGTGTTATAGTTATACACATACGGGGAGAGAAGAAATCTTACTCACAGTTAATGTCACTGATGGTGCCAACTTGTTAGATCGAATGATCTGGCCGTGCAAAAAGCACTTTACACACCAGCGGGATTAAAACAGTGCTGTTTTGTTTTTTACTCTAAAACATAAAACAGTTTTGATTTACGCGGCCTGGCTACAGCACTAGTGGTTCGATGACAGCCCGCCCTTTGGTCTAAACCAATCCAAAAAGGTCATAGCTTGTCAGATCAACACTTCTTAACTCACTCCTCTCAAAGACGTGCGATCACTTGATCTCTTCCGTACCGTCATAGTTAAGGTTTGACTACTAAAGCACTTCTCGTTTATTTGCTGTCTTGCCGGAGGGAACCAACATTTCGAGCTCGCCGTCCAGTGTATAAACCGATTCCATGTGGATGCCAGCCAGAACCATGACAAAAGGAGAGTATTTAAGTGTAGAACCATTCGAATGATGTCTCACTGGCCCCGAAATCAGGTACATAAATTTAGAAAATTTTATATTTTGCTCGCTTATTCGAAAAGGAAAACATTTTTGCCCACGCGATGTAGTTCGTGCGAGCGTAGCTAGCAACAACTTTGCCCTTTCAAACAACTCGCGTGATACTGCATCCTGGCCAACAGAACAGTTGTTAGAAACTTCGGAAGAAAATTTAAATCTTGTTTTCTGATAGAACATGTTTTTGTTTTAAACTAGCTTTGCTTCGTATAAATTGAAAAAACTTTATATAGTTCCGGAAAGAGATTACTCGCTCTAGCGCGGGATGCTTGCCTTAATGAATCGAACAAATTAATATGGATAATTGAGGACAATTCGGTGTAATACTATTAAACTTTATCAGCATCGAGTAGTTTACCTTTATATTCGTGCGCATTTGCTAGTGATTGGTTTCTACAATTTTTGAGAAACTTTTCCTAGGCGTAAGCATAACTTTTAAGTTATTTTTTTGTTTGCGTTTTTGTCACACTGTTGTTTCAGCTCGCGTCTAGACCCTCTGTTACTAGTAAAACAGTTCATAATGCGTTTGTGTACTAAACCTTGGATACGCGAGGTTTAATGGACCAGCCCTAAAGCTCTTCAACTCAAAACCCTGACCAAAAATGGCCACAACAGCTACCTGAAAAAGAATACATGGTGGGGTAGTTTCAGCTGTGCACAAACAGTAAGATGAGATTTTTGGGCGGTTTTCCCTCTTGTAGGTTACATGTGACAGCTGCTTCACACGTAACGCTAACCAAGCGCAGACGCGCTTCAGCCAACAAGAGCTTGTCACACGGATTTCGAACTTGACGCATTATTAGCTACTAAAAGCGTTTTGCAAATTTGTTCATTTCTTTCACGCTTATCAATGCTTCCGATATCAATATGAAAAGGATTGATGTTTCTATTTGCAAGAAAATTCAATACGGATGCAAAACCATTTGAACCTTTAGTAATTGGCTGCACTCGATGTCTTAACACAAACATGTCAGTCCAAGAAATCAAAATGCTTATTCGACAAGCGTTCTTTACATGGTAGAAGCTGCAACATATGTTACACAGTTGTAAAAAAAGGAAACAATTCCAAAATGCGGGTAAATTTTGATTATCTTTGCAAGAGCCGCAGCCAGAATTTAAAACTCGGAGAGGGCGAAATGAGAGTTACTCAATAAAGCAAATTTTTCATACAGACAACTACAGATTTCTGGCTATTGAATAGCGTTCTCGCCACTTTTAAAGGTATATTTGGACGGAATTGCAGATTCTATCAGCAGAAAATGTTATTTTACCTATTTTCTACATGTCTGACAAATAATAAATAACAGAAACAGTCAAAAGTAGAATGCAAACACACGAAGTATCTTACTTCCGGTTTTAATTTCTTACTCTCGCCTCAGTACATGTCATATCTCCTCTTAGCTTGACCAGAAAGCGAACATGTTAAGTAATATCCGTTTAAAACATTTGGTTGAGTCTACCAGTTAGTTCTCAAACGTAACTCACGAAATAGTGCAACCGATACTTGCGAACCGGAGTTCTGGTGTTCTCATATCTGGGAACTTCGCGGGAATTCAGCAGACGGTTGCGGGAAGAAATTCATGCGTGCGCCTCGTTTCAAAAACGATATCGATTTCCCTTCGGTCTACCGGAGAAGGCCTCGAATTGACTAACTGTTCAAATTTCCATTTTTAGGCAGGTAGACTCCAAATCAATCATGTTATTTTTCATATTATAGAGAATCTAATCTTCATTTCCACGCACTCCCTTGAGGCGACGATATCTAATCTTCATTTCCACGCACTCCCTTG
>JAOBAT010104301.1:0-38669 GCA_026413305.1 Hydrozoanthus tunicans
GAAGGGCGCTCTTTCATTTATGAAGTTTTTGTCTAAAGAGTGTAAGGAATCCAGAAATAGCAACAATAACGAAATTTTTCTTTCTTCATGCGCACAAAGCAAAACATACCTCGACCAAAACCATAGGTCTTCATCAATTAAGTTAGTCACGTGGAAATCCAACCCTGCTCAAAATTCAGAAGTTTATTGTCACCTGAGGGGCACGGGACGCGTCCAATTTTTGGGGCAGCCAAGATCCTTACAACGAACGAGGACCCAAGCCTGAACAGAAAGAAGGGGCTCCGGTTCTTGCTGCCACACACTTTGGACCAGGCCCTCTCCTTTGTTCCTCGTCGTTTGTCACGTGACTAATCTCTGCCACGTGACTAACTTTACTGAAGAAGAAAATGGTTTTGGTCGAAACGTCTGTCGAATAAAAGATTTCAAAGTCCAGATGTAGATATAGGGAAAAATTTTTACCACAATAATTTGGGTGAAAGACAACATTCACTTTGACCTCAAGGTTCATTGCTCATTGCACAATTAGTTTTGAATAAAACCATTAGAGCATAATAATCCCGATCGATCGGCAAATAGTTGAATAAGCTCTATAAGTCCTGGAACGCAATCATAAGCTTAAGCATCAATATTGCGCGTTTTCGCTCAAATTAGGGCAACAACAATAGATACAGGCCCTGGAGGTAAAACAAAAGTTAAATCAATTCATTAAAAACTTTGCAACGATTGCATTAACTGAATTTAACTGATTTTACAAGAGGATCTAATTAAGGATTGTTAGGCAGGGCAGTGGCCTAGTGGTCAATACTTTTACCTGCTTATCAAATACTTCATAGACTAAAACAGTGAAAAGAAATATACAAAGTCGATGTTTGTAACAACTTTTATTGCTTACGAAAATTTTAAGGGTAAAATTTTCGTATTTACCCATACTTAATTATGCATAGAGTAGAGGCCGCCAAACTTCACATTTTCATGCAGTTTGCGGCTGCCAAACTCAACATTTAAATTTCAAGAATTTAAAGATAGAATCCTTACCTTAATGCTTGCAAAGCGAGGTTTACCTCTGATAATTTGGTCTAAAGATCAAAAGCTTCGAATGCATAACGTATTTGGTGAGTACGGAAATTTAGCCGTTTTTAGGCCCACACTAGGTTTTTCAGATTTGGCCATTTATTTTGCATGATACAACTTCCACTTCATGTTCAATCAGTTTTGCCTCCTTTCTGAAGTGATCAAAGTAAGTAGCATACTTGAGAAACGTATGTGAGATACTCTAAAGTGCAATTTTGCAAGTACCAAACCAAAGACATGAGTAAACAACATACAATAAAGCAATTAAAAATCTCTCACTGGATAAAAGTTTGAACGTCCGAAATGAGACGTTTCGGCCATACCCCATGGCCTTCAGCAGGCAAATGCGCACTGTCTTGTAATACCGCTGTATTACGTGACAGGCGGCTCTTAAGGCCCCTCGAAACTTTATTCCAGGTTGTAGACAGCCCTTGTCTGATTCCCCCTTTCCTGTTCAACAAGATTTCTCAACCCTCTCCCAAATGGCTTCCTTGACCCCCCTCTTATGCCAGTGTTTTTCACTGTCAAGAACCACCACATCCGCTGATCTAAAACTGTGTCCTGTGGTCTTAAGGTGGTTATAGACCGTAGAAGTTTGGATGGGAGTAGAAGTGGGCTTCCTGTGTTGTCCCATTCTGGCACCAAGGGCCTGCATTGTTTCACCAACATAGGACTCTTTACAACCTTTTCCCCCACACATGATACCATAGACAAAATTAGCCCACTTTTTCCTTGACAATCAGATCTTTGACTTTCACCAACTTTTATTCAGTGAGAGATTTTTAATTGCTTTATTGTTGATATTCCAAAAGGATAACTGAAAATTGTAATTTAAATAAACAACATAATACAACAACTTAACCAAGTTTTACTTTGTTTATAGTTCTGTCCTCTGTTTAGAGTTGTTTTCCTCAATTTTGCACACTTGGCTTAAATCACAACTGTCAATGTGTTCTGAATAAAGTTTCAAAAAGTCTTCAAGTAGACATGATACTTCATCGCCACAAGGTAATGGGACAAATTTTTCACCCACATAAACTTGCAGCTTAAAATCTCTTAGCATGTTCGCTTGCTCAGAAATGTTGCAGTCATAGAGAACAAAGGCAAGGTTGGCACCAAATGGAACTATTTGACTTGTTCTGTATTTACGAAACCTTTGTCTTGCAAAATTGTCTGCTCTGAGTTGTTCTTTATCTTTGAAAAACCCAAGAAGAGCATAAAGTGGCTGAACAGTCTCAGCATGAGCAAAACGAAAGGTACCAAGGCTTTGGGTTTGTTTTCCTTCTCTGGCAAGATGTTTTGCTTTCTGTTCCAAGTATTTTACTTCAAGTATATTTTTGACTATGTCTGACAGTAAAGTGCAACCCATACTATAGTTTATCTCATATCCATACCCTCTTTTCCAGAAATGTTTCAAATCATAGAGATATTCAAGAACATCAAAATCATCTGAATCAAATAGTGCACACCAGGTGTTATTTCGGCTAAACACAGCAACTTCAAAGGAGCAGGCAACATACATAGCAGCCAGATGCTTTGGTTTTAACTGGCGTTGTTGATCATCTGTGAGTCCCAACTTGGCAATTACTTTCCGTAGCACAGCATTCATTTCACCCCCCTCCCTAAAACGTTCTGTGTGATGAAGGGCAGACTTGTTCTCTGACACTTTCGTTTTGTAATGGGGACATTGATCAAAGAACCGAAGTAAATGGTCCTTGTCTTTCTCAACAGAAACGATTGATGTATTTGAATCATTTCCAAATAAACCGGACGCAAAAGCAGACGCACTCTCTATCGCACGAGATGTGTCTGTACTGTAGAACTTATAGGCTTCTCGAGGATGTTTCAGATTCAGAAGTTCAGGCAAACGATTCTTCAATCGAATGGACAAGTTTTTCATTTCTTCTCTGCCAATTTCGGTCAAAGTTTTGTCTTTTTCGACAAAAAATTTGTTCTTCCACGGCAACTCAAGGTGTTTATAACGAAAAGGCGTGCTTTCATTAAAGAAAGTGTTAAGTACACTCAACATTGCATCGATCTTTTTTACATCTTTCTTGCTCGGAAATCGTGTGCCATGACGAACCAACATGTCGATGTATCTAGGTTTACAACCTTCTGGTCCCCGCCATGGCAGCGTTTCACCATAATACCTTGTCTTGCTGGCAAATCTGGCATATCTATAAGTTTCACTTTTCGTATTGGTCACTGAAGACATGAAAAAGTTGATAAAACAAACGAGTTTCAAACCATCCATTTTACCCGTGAATGCTACATCAACGCAACGACTGCAAGGCAACAAAGAGTCGATCGATCGATGGTAGATTGGGTACTAGTTTGAGCCTGCATTTAAGTGCTGCTGACCAACATGGCGGACGCGTGGCTCGGAAGTGAAATCGGGCTTTTAAAGGGTAAAACTGCTAATCGATTTCTTCTTTATTGTTGTTTTCACCCATACTGATTGTCTAAGTATAACTTCAGTATTATTACTTGCTCGATATAATGAGAATGAAAGCCTTTTTGGCCAAAAGGGGCGTAAATCAGTTAAGGTGCAAGTTCAAATACAACACCGACTTGTCCAGTTCAGTCGGTCAATCCTGGGCCATACTTCTGATTGTTCATAATGTTGAAGTTTAAGAACAGGTAACTTTGTATTTCAAGGCCAGTGTTGGGTATTTCAAAGGCTGATTAACTCCCGGGGGGGGGAGGGTACTTCGGGGTCAAAAGGGTAGGGATGACCGTCGCAAAAGTCCCCAACTAACCTAATAAATACCAAGGGATAAAAATTTTCCACCCTAAAAATACCTTTTGATTTTAAATTTACCAAAAAAAAATAACCAATTGAAAGCTGAAAACTTTCCCTGGGTAGCTAGCGGGTCGGCATTAATTCCCCTTGTGTTGCGCTGAATGTGGTATATGCAGTAAATAAAGTTGGCATGTAATTTGACATTCACTGAAGGACTTTTGTCTTAACTTCTTGTTTAGTACGCATGTTTGCTAAAACACAGTACTGCAAGCAGTCCAATACCTTCATGTTTTAAACCCTAAAAAATACCAGGCCCTTGGTTTAACACAGGATCTCTTTTAACATTCCCTAAAAAATACCAGACTGGCAATTTTAAACCCTTAGAAATACATCGGTCATACCTACCATCCCAATATAGGGAGTAGCCCCCCTCCCTCCCCTCCCCCAAGGGTTAACTTTAACCATGGGCTAACTTTAAAAGCAAGAATTTAAGCAATGAAACTAAAATGGAAAGGTTTACGGTTCTTACTATAAAATACTGTTTAGATTTTCCATTTTCCTGTGAAAAAGTGTGTCTCTTGCACAATGCACAAGAGACACCTTTTTGTAAATAATAGCTGACAATATGGATTGAACTTTGTACTTTCCACCTTGGTACCAATATATATAAATCATAAACTATGGAATATTAAAGTATTCATTCTATGTTACTATTTTACCCCATATTATTATTGAATTTGAAAGATTCTTCCACCCTGTACCATTATTCCACTCTGTAGAAGTATTCAGAACTTCAGAGTAATTTAGTGCTGTTAAACATTTGGTTGATATTATTGTAAAATGGAAAACACTTGTGAATGTCCTGGCATCCATATGAAACTGATTTCCAGCCAGTTCTAGATGTTAGAATAGCAGTTGATGCAGTGGTAAGACCTATTCTTCACAATCCTGAGGTCCCCCGTTCGATCCCCGGCCTGGTCGAGGGTTGAATATTTGGGTGATCTTCTTTCCCGGTAAAGGCAACTCAGCTTTCCATCCTTCCAAGGTCGGTAAAACAAGTACTGGTGCAGCATACCCGTACTGCTTTGAAGCAGCTGCCAATTGCACCTATACTGTATATATGCTTCTGGTCCACTTGGGATAAACTGATCGTTGTAAAGCGCCTTTGAGCATTCATATGGAAAGGATGCTACACAAATGCACTATTTTTACTTGTAGAGAGGAGGTACAATGTAGCACCTGGTTTAGTTGATTTAGGCCTTGTTTTGCTTATCGCCAGGAATCAAATCTAACCCCCCACCCCCCCCCCTCTCCATATGGAAAACTAGTGTAATTTTAAACAAATACAAGTATAACTAAGGTAACAAAGACACCATCAAGAATTTCATGATTTCAATTATAATATTTTTGTACAGATAAAAATAGAATTCCCAGGTTTAAATACTTATTTTTGCAAGTAAACTAAATTATATTTTATTGAAAACTTAAAAAAATAATGGCCTTAAAATGATTGTGAGGGTTGTTAAAGCCCAAGGGTAGGGGTACTCCAGGGTTGAAAGAGTAGGGATGACTGTGGAAAAAGTCCCCAAAATACTCTAGAAAATACCAAGGCATACAATTTTCCACCCTTAAAAAACCTCTTGCTGTGAAAATAACCCTGAACATGATATGCAATAAATAAAGGCGTGCTGGTAATAGAATGTTTGCCAAAGGACTTTTGTCTTGACTTCTTATCAGTATGTATGTTTAGTAAAACAAGGGACTGGAAGCAGTCTAATAGCTTTGCCTTTTTCAACCCAAAAAAGTACAGGGCTCTTGGTTTAACATAGATTTCCCTTTAGCAGCCCATAAAAAAAACCTCAACTGACTATTTCAACCGCTAAAAAATTTGACAGTCACTCCTACCACCCTAATATAAGGAGTACCCCCCCTGGTGTTAAAGATTGTTATTATGTTCTCTTATAAGGAGTTGACTTGAAGAAATCTTCGTTTGTGAATCATGGTGAGATAGAAAGTGCAGAGAAAAGCAAAGAAATCTGTGTAATGTGCTGGGGAAATAAAGAAGAAACTGAGGTAAGCTTCAGTCAAATATGAATTGTTGCCAAGTCATTTGAAATAATAAAAAATGAGGAAAAAGTTGGAAGTATTTAGTTATAAATTCAGGGTGGACTTGATATTTTAAACTAAATGTTCTTTTGTTGTTATGGATTCTATATATCTGTTTAAAGTAGCTTTGTTTTTGCACTTACAGTTGTGATGTAAAGATGGCAATAGGGTTGTCAAAATATGGTTGAATTAGAAAAGAGTCATTCCTAAAGTTTACTGCAAGTCCTTCAGCCTTTTTTAAGTTTTGAATAGCAAAGCTAAGCCAGATAGTGGTGAAATTGGTGGTTTTTATTGGAGGGGGAAACCAGAGAACCCTGAGAACACCTTTGATTTCAGGAATGGACTGCAAGATCAGCTTGCATACCTCCCAGGTCAAGAATCAAACCTGGATGGCATTAGTGAGAATCAAGTGCTCTGACTGCCACTGTTCTACTTGATTCCCAAAATGGATGATGCCCATTATGTACTTGCTAGACCTTCATGAAACTTTGTTTTCTTCTGTAAAACACTGAAGCATGGCTTACAAGATATTCAAGGCTTAATTAATAATTACTTAATTTGTTTGTTTATGATTTGTTTATTTAGGTAAAAAGTATTGTTAAGTATACAAACTGTTTTATTTTCAAGAACAGATTAACTGAGTTTTTTTTCATTTTATGTGTTAATAGACTGGGTCAACTAAATTCATACCCTACTTGTATTTTAGATCTGTGTTGGTCTTCGCAACAAAGTTGTGAGAACATTTGATACAGAAAGTTGCAGTTTTATGTCAGAGAAAGAGTCAAATGGAGGAGAGGGAAACTTTGTTGGACTTTACAAACAAGATAGGTACTTCAGTTACATCATTAAATGAACTATTGACTCTTATGTTTGGATTTTAATATCTTTCATTTAAATAATTTTGTACTTTAAGTTCAGTTAGAAACTTTACTGAACTACTGTAGACTAGTTAATTAATCATATTTCAGAGCTTGTGTTGCTTTGTATGCCCCTATGTTTTCTCCTGTGTTGGTAAATTATTTTAATTTTTACTTTTCTCGTAACCTCATTCTGTATAGTTTATTATATTTATTGTGTTTGTGCCTGGCATTGTGACAAAAATATCATTAGCTACAATTTAACAATTGTAGAAGATGTAAAAAATATGAAAACAATATATAGTATAACCTATGAATAAAATAGTTGTTGCCTGCCCTACTGTAAAAAAAGTACATGACACAAATGTAACCTGAAATGCAACTTACTGCATTTTATGAATTTCAGTTTGATGGTGACTTGCGTTGAATCTGGCAAACTTCAAGTGTGGAAAGGTGACGAAAATCTGGTAAAACATAAATCTTAAAAAATATTGTAGCTCTATATAAAACAGTTTTTACAGGTTTTTTCATGTTGGTTGATGCTAGGCTAGAATGAGTGCTGAAGGTTTGCCTTCCCATAATAATGGGAAAAAATGATAGGAAATGGAGAGACAAAAATTAATGCTGAGAGCTCTTGTGAGTCCTCTGGCAGGAAATAGGAAATTGAGAGACTTGGGGTATGTAAGGATTAATGACTGAACACGGTCATTAACTGAGAAAATAAGTTTGGATAAATGTTTAATTAAATACTGCAAGGTCAGGGCCTTACTATCTCTTTTGGAATGAGCCTGGGCCCCACTTGCCCCTCCTCTAGCTATGCCCTGAAAGTAATTAAACAGGTGAACAGGTGGGTAGATTCACACCATCCTCCTACTGTACCATTGGCATCCTGTGTTGTGGAATTCTTTGTTCCAGGTTGATGTTCAACTAGGAGACAGTATTTCTCGAATGCGCCATAATCCTCATCAAACTAACCAAGTTGCCAGTGGTGGAAAAGAAAATGATCTAAAGATCTGGGATCTAAACTCACCTGGTGAAGCTGTTTTCAAAGCAAAAAATGTGAGCAACATTGAAAAAGTGTTTATTAAATCAATTCCTATAATTTGAAATCTTATAAGTGGTCTTATCACTCGACAGATGTTTCTACCCAAATCATAGGTCTTCATCATTGTAGTTTTTTACATGGCAATGAACTGTCATGTGACAAATGCCTAGAGACAAGAATAAGTTGGATGAATGGCAAGATGCACTTTCATATTCATTTGATGAAGTGTTGAAACCTTTCAATCCCAGCCCCAGTTGATTTCATAATTTCTCCCCACTTGAGCCCATATTTTTATTGAAGAAAATTGGGAGAATTTTACTTTTCATCTTTAGATATTTTAGATTTTCTTTGTTTCATCAATTCCAATTTCTCAATACCAACTTTCTTAAATATTGTATGAGTTACGTTAGGAGATGTACCATAATTTATGCATAAGATATTTTTCAAAGCTCGTGTATAAATCAACCCCCAAGATTGATGATAGAAAACAAAACAAAATTGAAGGAATCGAGGACAGAAACAATAATAAAAGAAAAAGTGATTGGTGTTTTCTTTTTCAATATTTGGTGGCTCCTCAAGGAGCAATTTTGTTGGTGGTTCTTAAAAAAGTATAAACACTGAATTCACGCTTCACATTTACATTTTGTTCCGAAAAACGTTTTTGATCAAAGTCTGCCGAAAAACAGTCTGGCATGCCACAAAGCAGAAGCCATTCAATTGCCTAGCAGCTTGAATCACGGAACTTTTTTGTTATTTGTTTTGTCTTGTTAATGAAAAAGCTTTATTGTCCATAAGTCAAGTTTAATCTGATGATGCAGTGCAATAGAGCTGTTCTCAACTGCAACAACTGACTTGTTTTCAAGTTCAAATGCATAAAGATAATGTTTGTGGTTACACGCTTGATTAGACAGGTCTCGTCTGTTTGGCACTGCAGCAAATAGTTATCTTCTTTCCTGCTTCAGTTTTTTTCCAGTGTTCAAACATGTATTTTGAATGATGTACATTGCTCGTGAAAAATTCACAAACAGTGAGCACTTCTTGTTCCCAAACTGGCTAATAGAATTCTATCATGATTTTGTTGACCCGTTTTTTTCCCCTCGTGTATTAGTCAAGGTGCAAATTTTGGGCTACAAATTTGGTCTTAAAGGTGTAGAGAAAATAAACAGAGATTGCCTAGTAAACATAGGCTTTATTCAGCTCAATTACAACATGGTAGTTGACACTCTGCAAAACCGCTGACCTCAACTAAGGCCTTCAAGCACAGTCCGCTGACCACTTAGAAAATACAATATGAGTCTATTTTGCTATGTAAATGTCATTATAAAAGGGTCGACTTATACACAAGAAAGTACAGTATTGATTACTGCCAGGGACTGAAAGGTTGATTGCACTATTTTTCATTTGTGCTAATGGCTCCTTCAATATAATTGAAATGTCAAGTAACTGAATATTGTTAAAATTTAATATGTTGTTATTTTATATGTATGTAATCAAAGCTGTAGATGTGCCAGCAACAAAGTTTGTAAACTTTAGAGTGAACAAGTTTGTATTTTTCCAAAGGTTCGAAATGACATGTTGGACCTCCGAGTACCTGTGTGGGTATCAGATCTTGGATTTGTTTCACAATGCACTTCTCAGCCAGTTGTGGCAGTTGGAACAAAGTATCATCAAATCAGGTTATATGACACCAAAGCACAGAAACGACCAGTTCTGGACGTAGAGTTTCAAGAGTGGCCAATTACAGCAGTGACAGTCCCTCCCAATAACAACAAGTAAGGAGCTTGCTTAACATTACACCTCTCAAGTTTTTGTTGTAATTACTACCAGGGTTCACAAGGACACGAAAATTTAATAAAAAGTCTTTTAATTTGAAAATGCATTTTCCTGGCCTGGAAAAGTCAGGGAATCCGGAGAAAATGGTCAAGGTCTCTATTGGTTTTGGTTGGGAAAACAAATTCTCTATAAATTTTAAACCATATGACAAGTTTGTCTTAAGATAACAAGGTCAAGTGTTTTGCTCTAAATTCAGAAGGTTCAGAAGATAATTATTGGTGTTTAGAGTCGATTAAAGTGTTAGAAGCATGTTTTTTTAAGAATCATATCCCATGTTGCTGGCTGAAGGGGGAAAATGCTTTAACTCATTCAGTACCAGTTGTAATGGTAAATTCTCCCAACTAGAGCAATTACTTTTCATTGAACAAGTTTGGGAGAATTATACTTATTATCTTCGGTAGTTCATCTTCTTTTTGTTTTTCTCAGTTTTTATTATCTTATTTTGTATGTGTTTTGCAAGGAGAAGTTAGATCATTGTTAGTTATTAATTTGGAATGAAGGGGTTACTGGGAAGTACTCAGGACTGGGTGAAAAGGGTAGGGATGACCATTGCAAAAATCCCCAAAATGGCATTAAAAATATCAAGGCATAACTTTTTTCCACCCTGAAAATAGCTCTCAGTCTAAAGATGTCCCTAAAAACTACCATAAATGGAGAATAATGTTTTTAACTGTAACTAGTGGGTCAGGGTCTGGCATTAGTCCCCCTGTGTTATGCTGACAGGATATGCATGAAAAGCATGCAGATAATTTGAATAGTTATTCAAGTTTTGTAAGAAAACAAGTAAATACATACATCCCAGACTAATAGCAAAAAAACTTGTTTCTAATAATACATTTTTGTACAATACAAATTATATGGCAACTAAGTTATTTCCAGCCAAATGGTAGATGCAAGTTGGTTGTTTTATGTGTGGTAATGCTACATACAGTGGAATCCTGGTTTAGCAATCTTCAGTTTAACAATATTCCTGGTATAATGATAAACATTTGTTTCCCCAGCAAAAGTTACAGTAAAATGTATGGGGCAGAACCCTGGTTTATCGATATTTGGTTAACAATTTTCCTGATTTAATGATCAGGGTTTGTTCCCCAAGAGCAAAATCTTTCCCAGTATAACGATAAAATCAAAATGACAGAGTGCAGAAAATGCTGGTTTTATAACAAAACAAACTTTAATCAATAAACATCAATGCTTCTGTCAATAATCATTGTTCTTGCTTACACTCCAGCAACCATGAATGCTGATTGATAAGGTTTAAACTGCATCATTTTGTGAAACATTCGATATTACAAAAGTATTAGTTACAAATTTAATTTCAGTGAACATAGAGTAAAAATGCAAATGTCACCTTTTTCCTGGTATAACAGTATTTTAAGAAAGTTTCCCACAATATGGTTATACCCAGAATCTCAGTATAACAGTATCCCGGTCTAACGATACAATTTTGACGTCTTGGCATATCATTGGACCTGGACTCCACTGTACTTCAACATTGGCAGAGTGCTTTATGGCTTGGCCAGAGCTTTGTAAAAATTATATGTAGCATGTAAAATAAAACACTTACTCAGTGTTTCCTGTAGTGTTAAGCTCTGTCATCAGCGAGCTCATGACAGAGCTCAACATTCAAGAAACATTAGGGTTGGGGTGTTATTTTATGTGCTACCACGTAATTTTTAAATTCTTACAGTATATCAAATGTTTTAACATTGTGTTGGTTAAGGATAATGCTTTAACAAATAGTTGTATTTATTATAAAACTCTAACTAACACTATGTTTATTTTTTTCTTTTATCTACAGTATGCTTCTAATAGGGAACTCCATTGGAACGATGGCCGCTCTAGATTTAAGAACAGGTAAGTAAAAGTAAGAAAATCTTTTTGAAACAAATTAAATATACCAGCAAAAGCTTGGGAAAGGTTTGATAAAATTGGCCAAATTTGGGTTAGGTGGTGCACAGGCCAAGCTAGCAATGTTGTTTTTAATATGGTTTCTTATTGCATTCCACAATACAAAGTTTTACGCCCCCCCCCCCCCCCTCTCTCAATCTCAATCACCATCCTTGGATCTGTTCTTGAATAACTCTGACAACACAATATTATCAATATATTTTTTTGGCTGAAATTTTTATGAAACAGGTGTTTTAGATGTTTCCAAACACAGTCTTCAAACCACCCAAAGACTTCCAATATTTTATGCACTTCAAATTTTACTGCCCATCAGAAGTTGAAAAAAAAGCTTTGTCAAATGCAAAGCAGTTGGGCACCTACAGACAAACTCAAATGAAAGTAAATTCGAAACCCAATTTGAAAACTTCAATAACTTCTCTTAGAACACCTCTTAACTACAGAGTTATATTCATTTGTGCCATTCAAACTTTGTTAATTAATGATTTTGATTTAATAAGGAAAGCCGCTTGGGTTCTACAAAGGTGCAACAGGAAGTCTAAGGTCAATTGCTTGCTCTGAGGAATATTCCGCCTCATGTGGACTCGACAGGTTTCTCAGAGTGCACAACCTAATGACTCGAAAGCTAGTAAAGAAGGTAAGGTCGTCTTGTATCTGTGCCATCAGTTTTGAAAGATTTGGACATAGTGATCCATGTAGTTTGAGTACAAAATAGCAGAGTTCTCCCAGAGCAGAGGTACCAGAGTAAAGGCTCTGCCATAAAAATTTATGTCTTAATGAATTTCGCTTTTACTACTCTTCCCTTGTTACAAAATTTATGCCTGCTGGTATTGGGCTCAATGCAGAATTTGACTGCAGGAGACAACTATCAAATCACTTATGCCGTTGTTCTATCAAAGGAAAACGCTGTTTCAATTCTGTCTGTTTTATTTTCTTAAAAGAAGAGAACAGAGCTGTGAAAGAGTAAGAGCAGAGTGGCACTCCACCCCTGTACCACTCTGTGGGTGAACTCTAGAAATAGGTACCCAAAGGATACATTAGATTGTAGCAACTATGGATGTTGAGAATGTGCAGAAACATAAGGAATTAGGGACTTTGTTCAACAGTCACAAAAAATGCTTGAGTTCTTTGAATTTTTAACCAGATGTTTCTTGAATCTCCATAACACGATCATGACTTTGTGCTTCTAATGATCGATACAACTGACTTAGGAATGTGACAGCAAATATTATAACATTGTTTGTTTTGGATCGGTGTAGGTTTACTTGAAAACAAGACTTAATGTTGTGCTGCTGGCCAGTGATATTTCAAGTCAGGTGTGCATAACCTTGCATGTAATAATGTTTAGTATCTGTATGTATTTCAATAATGCTAATATAGCCCTTAAAAATAGGCAAGTCCGTGCTTAACGTTTTAGTCATTGATATGTACATAGAGGCTGAACTATGTATGGCTGCTGCACAGTTTACAGTGTTTTAAGTAATAAGTAGCAGTATGAATTATGAATACAAACAGACTTTTATGTACAATCCCTTTGCCCCATGTAAGCGCATCCAAAACACTAATGGATTCCGGATCCCTACCGCCTGGATGCCAGATGTTTATGCAGACTCCTGGCTCTGGATGCTTTCCTTGTTGTGGAAGCTTAGTACAATAAGAATAAGTTTTTGTAATTCGTTTCACCATCATATTAATTAGCGGCTTCAAAGAGCTGTACAATTCTGGATGCTGGATGCCTTGCCAGCAGATGTCAGGTCCCGATTGTTCCAGGATTATGCTCTGGATGTTGGATACTAGATGCTGGATATGCTTGCAAGGGGCAAAACCTCTAGCTTTAAATAGCTGTAAACTGTAACTTTTCTGCACAATCAACCATGCAAGGTGTCTACTGTGCTTTGTTTCTATGTATGCATTTTCTTCTTTTTAATGGTTGGGGTCCTCGTTTTTTTTTTTGGTCGATCCATTTCTGTAGCATTTATCTACGGTTTAAAAAAAGTTTGAAACAAATTGTTTGGAAGAATCAGTGTAAAAGAGGAGAAGAAAAGAAAAAGAGACTGTATAGAAGATTGCAAGCTTGATATTTTAGATTTTTAAGTTTCTGTGTAAATCTTTGCAAGTATGTTGTCTAGGCAGTATATTAACATTGAGACTACTCTGCTTTCTCTTTCGTTCTAATTTTACTTTGTGAACAGAAATAGATTCGTTGCTAAAATCCCTCGATTAGCATACTGAGTTACGTAGCTTCATTACAATCGACTTCCCATATCTCAAACCCTTGCTAATTCGAAACTCGCTTTAACTCAAACCAAAGTTGGTTTTCCTTCGATTTCTTTAAAGTGTATATATTATGTTTATGGATTTTAATTTGTTAGAAATTGAAACAAAATGCGAATGTTTAAGCAGTCTTTGAAAACATTTAAAAATCGCCGCCATTTTGGTACACCAAATGCCAATTTAAGGTGAGGTAGATGTCAATATGACGTAGATTTTAAGGATTACTGTGCCTCGTACAGCACAACAGTGGAGTATAAAAAATCCGGAAAGATGTTGCAGATTCCTTTTTGCTATCAGTTTTTTTAAAACTTTCCTCCTATGACATTTTATTTTCAGAGTTTCATAGAAATGTCATGTTTTGTTAAAAACAATCTTTCATGGATTTTCATTTTGGAACCTGTACTAAAATAAGAAAAGAAAAAAAGAAAGGTTATGGGCACTCTTAAGCATTCACAGTAATTTCATCCTCAATAACTCAAACTCCCAATAAATCAAACTTTTTTCAATTTCCTTTAAAGGTTCAAGTTTCCAGGAGTGCATTATTTTTTAGAAGAGGTTTCATTTGATCTGCCTTACTGCAGAAATGAAGTTGGTCGCCACCTTATTTTCCAATGTTTTTGTTTGAATAATTCATTAAGTAACCTTATAAACCAGTTGCATAGAAAGTTTTTTTGCAAATGTTCTTTTAAAATCCTTGCATTTCTTTTATCTTTTTTTCATGGTAGTGGGATGAAGAGAAAGAAAGGGAAAGAGAACAAAATAAAGGGGGGAAACGAAATCTGGAGACATCTGGGGATGAAGTATCAGATGAAGAGGATGATGAACTCTGGAACCAAATGGATGTTGTTACAACGGAAAAGCCAACAAAGAGTAAGATTTTTATAGTTAATAGTCTTTGCTTACCTTTGCAAGGGTAGCTGAAAAGTCCAACAGGCTTTAAAATTCATATTGGTTTTTGGAATGTTTCTTATAGATTTAATTCTTTACGATTCTGATCATTTTGAACCATTCATTTGGTTTGTTCATTGTCTGTGATTTTGTGCGGGAGGCTCTTATGGGAACCGGTCTTCATGTTTGTCATTTATTAAGACTGCTGAATCAGGACTGTTTAAAACACAACATACTACCATAACAGTGTGTAAGGTTGGGGGATAGAAGCAGAGTGTTGAGTATCGAAGTCAAAAACTGAGGAATAATGAACATTTGCTTGAAAAATATACTGAGTACGGAGTATTTCAAAGAAAAATTTAAAAAATATAAGGAATATTTTAAAAGAATGTTAGTAGGGAATTGGAAAATTTACCGGGGGAGAACAGAGGAATATGGAAAAATTTTTAGAGTGAAAATATTTCATTTCCACCCCCGAGCAAGGTTGAAGCTCTTTAATTATTAAATGGATTCTAGTCAAAAGCACAACATTTGGTAAAAAGGAAATGGGATTTGATCAAACACCGTAAACTACTTAAGATAAAAAGAAAAACTCTCATAAGTTTTTAAACTAAAAGTATGGGTTCTAGTTGGGAGAATTTAGTAACTCATCATTGGCACTGAAAACAAGCCAGAACAATAGATAAGAACGACGTTTGGGTATCATTCCAACACCGTTCTACTCAGGAAGTGGAACACAAGTAGTTTTATTGTGCAAGAACCGGGAGCTTTAGATACAAAGGTGGCAACACCTACGACAATGGTGGCTTATTTTATAACATTAATAAGGACACCTCTTGCTTACCCTTTCGACACATTTGGCTAATTTGCTTTCTCTTTAGTGCGAGTTAGGTTTTGTGGACAAAAAAAGGTAAGTGGTTTTCTTAAAGTTAAATATTGACAAAATTTCTATTGGTCGAGCCGAAGAAACTTCAGGACTTTTCAGGAATTGTGATTTTTAAGACGACAGTGGTAAGCTGCAGGTTACCAGCACCGTGCGTTCCAATGTTAGCTAGCTATTTTATTTACCATTGTCTTCTGCCATCGCCATCGGTCTTGCCATCCACGTATCTTAAGCCCCCTGTTAAACATACTGAGTAGTGTTGTGAAACTGCTTGTGTTCTCACATTCCCTGTGTGTATATGAACTTACGACCAAAATTAAACCGGAATGAAACCATAACTATCGGTCTTTGTGGTTTGTGTTTGCATGCTTACTGTATGTACCAGCAAATCCTTGTTAAAGAAAAACATGCTTTATCTGTTTACAGTGCAACATAGACCTACAAAAGTAATTGTTACCAAGACTACTAAGCCGGCTATAAAGTCATGTATAAACTAAAAATCGTTTCTATTTAGGGGAAATTAATCAATTTGTTTCTAATTGTTTTTAAAGAAAAAAGAAAGAAGAAAGTAAAGTAGTAGCTTGAGGGAAGTTCAAGATGAGAGATTGGCAGCCATACCTATCATCCATGCAGTTGCAAAAGCCAGGTGACTGTGCTCCACAATGTCGGCGAGAGATCGTTTTGATATATAAATGCCGTACTGCATTTCCCATATGTAGACCGAACATGGCCAATCGGAAATAACATGCAGCACATATCCGTTAACTTTGACAACAGTTCTTCAAACTCTTTTAAGAAAAAGACTACTGCACTCCACAGTATCCTGAGGACCCATTGCAAAACAGAAATTTTGCAAGTACAGACCAGTTAAATATGGCAAATCAGAATTAATGTGCAGCAAGTATCTGTTCACAATCTATATGAAGGGCAAAAACCCTGTCTTTCTAACAATGTCAGTACTGGTACACTAAAGATCCCACTTTCTTACATCCGAACCACCTCACAAGTTTTGGGTCAAATGATGATGTAAAGAGGTTAAGTTGGAAACACAGAGGAAACATCAAGGCTCTAGACCATTCACACATGGAGATTTTGTTGATTCGAATTGTAACTCTCAGTAACTATGATGCATGGGTTGAAACTTTGGTTACCCGAGGGTGTATAATATGTGCCAGGAGAAAGATGGAGTAACACGTGCAAGTTCATGTAGATCATGCCCCCGTGATGTTAATGGTCTCTCGCGCCCAGCTGAAAATTATTTTATGTTGATATGAAAGAATTTTATGAACTTTAAAACCTCCAAAACAAATTCCATTTGAGTTTTTTGTCTGTATTATGATTACGATTCATGTTTAGCATAGTGTATGTTCACTGGCATAAATATATGTTTTGGGTTTGATTCAGACTCATTTTGAGAAGGGACTTAACTATATTTATGCCCATGCAAGAAAATAAGCCCTTAAAGTGAAAAAAAGCACCGTAAACACTCTAACAAGTCCAGGGGGGTATTTATTTTTAGACCTTCCAGGGGGGGTCTTATTAGAGAGGGGGGGGGGATCGGAGTTATATTAAATTGTCAATAGCCAAAGACAGAAACATAACATGAAATCTGCGGGGCTTATTAAAGTGCTTAGGGTTAATGCACTTCTCTCTTTTTCAGCTGGTTATGATAATAAAAAAACAGTAGAGCCAGACTCGGATTGGTTGTAGCCCAAGCCGAAAGTGATGGTTAAATGAGCTGTTAGAAGTTAGACTTGTGGCAAAGTTTTTTACTGTAGACTAAGAAATAACTAGACAATTACACTATCCGATACCGATTGTTAACTATGATAAATTGGGAGTTGTTCTAAGTACAGGGCAGGGTTCGTCCGGGTCCTTAAAAACCTTGAAGGTCCTTAAATTTCACTTTCCAAAATTTGAGGCCTCAAAAGTCCTTAAATTTTACAAAAATCATTCATGGTCCTTAAAAAGTCCTTAATTTTTGCTTTTTCTTACAATATTTTGTTTAATCTTAACAATACCCGGGAAATGCATTTTCCAAGAATCTTGGCTCGAAAAGGCAGAGTTTACTGGGTGGCCTCAAGCAGTACCTGTAGATCCGCACAGTGCTTCGTGCAGTCTTTGCCATGATATCTTAAAAAGTCATGTTTTAGGTCAGTTCTGGTGGTTAATGTCCCATGGCTTAGGTCCTCAAAAACCAATAATCTTACCTTAAAAAGTCCTAAAAAAGTTCTAAAATTTTGCTTTGAGAAAAGTGGACGAACCCTGCAGGGGGAGGTACAGGTGGAGGGTACCCAAGGGTGTTAAGGGTAGGGATGAACGTAGGATAGGTTTCCAAATTACCCTAAAAATACCAAGGCATAAGGATTTTTCAACCCAAAAAATACCCTCTGGTTAACAAGTATAAAAAACACAAAAAGGCTCCTGTCCTCAGTTGTCAACTTCACTGGCTCCCATTCTCTTACAGAATCAAATACAAAATCTCTTTCACCAATTTCAAGGCTCTTAACGACATGGCATCGCTCTGCATCTCAACAATTCAAACTCTACAGCGTCTAACAGAAATCTGTAACCTTCGGGGAAGGGGCTTTCTCTGCCAAAACTATGGTACTCCCTACCATACCATTAAATTTTTAAGAAATTGTTACTCTTTTTTAAAAAGTTTCAAATTAAGCCTACTTATTAAGGTCCCTTTTATTTAATTTATAAATTATTTCCATATTAATTTTATATATACCTTTGCATTATGTTTTTTTTTAAATTTGTGTTAGAGCATTGAACTTGTATGATGCTTCTAAAACTTTTGCTATTATTAACAATACTGTTATTGAATAACCCTAAAAAATGCCAATTAAAATTAACATTTTTACCAGGATAGCTAATGTAAGGTGTAGGCGCTATCAAAACCCCCTTCCCCCCGTGTCGTGTTGAGCATAATAATTAGTTCATAAGACGTGCCTGCATAACAGGATGTTCGACCCAGGACATTTGTCTTTTAACTTCTAATTCAGTATGCATGTTTACTTAAACAAGAGGCTGCAAGCAATCTTATAGCTTTTCATTTTTCAACCCTTTTAACTTTGACGCAGGCTTTCCTTTAACACCAGAGACCCAACAAAATACCGGACGGTTTTCTGTTTGATAACTGGGCCTAAAAAATACGACGGTCTGCATGCTTACCACCCCAGTGTACAGAGCACCCCCTCCCACTTCTGAGTTATCGTGGGGTTTTTTAACACTCAGAATGACCAACAGGTTGCCCGCATATGTTACAAATCTTGACACCAGGCTGAAACATTTGTTCCTATTAGTTCTGCATGAAA
The DNA here is from genome assembly GCA_026413305.1 of Hydrozoanthus tunicans. Lineage (NCBI taxonomy): Eukaryota > Metazoa > Cnidaria > Anthozoa > Zoantharia > Hydrozoanthidae > Hydrozoanthus > Hydrozoanthus tunicans. The sequence goes on from JAOBAT010104301.1 coordinate 18,932, forward strand.
CATCTTGTAATGAGTTTTGGAATAAAATGTCTTAAGTTATAATGGAAAAACACTGTTGGCTACTCCTTAATAGAAATGAAGTTAAGTTATAACGTAACAAACAGGAAAGGCATGTCAGTATTTCTAGACAATAGTGTTAAACACTTACTATATGAAGAGTTGAGGGAAAGTTCTACTAAATACTAATTAATCAGACTATTAAATTTTCATACTACAAAAAATGTCCAAAAATTTAGTGGTCCAAAAATTTAAACTTCCAAAATTGTCAAAAAGTTAATATCTATAAAGAGCATATATGACACGAAATCAGTTTTTCAATTTTCAAAAAGTATACTATAAAAACATTGATTTACCAAGTTTGAGAAACATACAGTGAAAGTATGCCAAGATACGGCATGTAGAATTTTGAATCTTTCCCACCAAAATTGTCCCCTCCAAAAGACCAACAATATGACATGATATGTCGCACATGTCTCTCGCGTCAGTCCAAACCATAATAAAGGTGCCAAGGAAAACTTGGATTTCAGTAAAAGAAATAACTGTTTTTCACAGCTATCGATCAAGTGTTTATTATCATAAATACTGGTGAACTCAATTGTCTTTTTTTTGTTAAAGCATTTCTCAACTTTAAGTCAAGTAGTTTCTAGGGAAAAATACACACAAGTTGAGAATGACAATGGTGGCATTTAGCAGGGGAAAGTTGTTAAACCATTCTATCAGGGTTAACACACTGAGCTCATATATTTTGGAACCAATGATATCTACTTGGTTTGCAGTATTTCAGTTATGGAGAAAATCTCTGCAGTTTCGTGAAGTATTTAATTACCGATGCATGCAATGCGATTTTTTCCATCTGAGTTGTATTTAAGATCTTGATGAATTCATTCAATTACTGTCTTTGTAAGAGCAACTATATATGTAGCTGGCTACAACACTGTGACATTTAGCTAGGACTAACATTTTCAAACTAATAGTTCTCTATCTAAAAGTATATAAAAAAGCAAGTTAAAATATTGATTAATAAAAACCTCAAAAATTATAAAGGGCGCTAAGCTTACATAGTACAGATAAGACTGTTTAGTACATTTTTTGTCTTCTAAACTGTGTTTAAATTAATTTTTCTGATTTTGTTTTTAAACAACGCTAGGGAAGTGGTTTCTTTGATTTCACCTGCAGGTACAGCCTTCAAAACTTTAGGACACATTTAACTTGTTGAATGTTTGCCAAAGGAGACTGATCTAGCAGCCGATATATTGAGGAACTCAACAGGTCACTTTCCTATGGCCATCATGCACTTTGTCATGCATATGACTTCAGTTTGCTGTTATAAATGTTCATTATAAAGGTACAACGTTTGCATCCTTCTAGGTACTGTGGGCAGATAATTAACATTTATCAAATACATAATATTTGTTTTTCAGAGGGTAGTTGCACTGTACTAGAAGCTTTAAAACACTGTTCATCAACACCAATTTTTTTACACCATAAATTAGTTGATTTGGAAACAAAAATTAAATGAAAATGTTTGACATAGAACAAAAACATCATCTACTTTTTACAAAGGTGATAGGTCCTTTACAGGAAAAATTGGTTGACTGCATTACTTGGCATTTCTTTAAACCAAAACTGTGGATGAGGGTGTATATCCCAACAAATTGTCCTCGTTAAAGTTGCAATGGAGCGCTTCTAATCTCAGATGACAGGCTGAAAGCTACAATTTGAAAATTTTCACTATGAAGTTTCTGGTTAATTGTAAATTTCTGTAACCAAACAGACTCATTGTGAAACTTGCAAACAGGCCACAATTCAATTGATTGGTATTGAAAATTTGAATGCAAAAAGTTTAAATAAAACCTCCTTATTTTTTAATATTTAATTTTCTATGTTTTTCTGGGGGTCCATTTGGTAGGTCCACCAGTGTTGTACCAACCCAGTGACGACTAAAAGTGTGAGTCTTATGTGAAATAAAGGTTGAATGCATGACAGCTCTCATCCCACTTCCAGTTCAGTTTTTATTTCTTATTCAAAGTTATATCTTGATTACATAAATACCATTCTCATCTCAAGCTCAAAAATTAAACCATGTCATGCTACAAAAGGTTTATACTTTTACAAGGTAGGCACTGCTAAAAAAGCCTAACTCTAAAAGCATCTTAGAAAAATAATTCTCTATAGGAGCTTTTAAAATGGAGTAAAATAAAAAAATAAACTATTACTCTTTCTTACTAGAACATATTTCACAGGCATCACTTGTTAAAACATTATAACAATACAATGAGGCAAACACTGCCAATATAGAACATGATTTAAAAAACTCTTGGTTTTCATCAACTTGTTTTCAGGCCTGAGATTTTCTCATGAGATGTCAAGTGCTGTCACTTTAGTTAAAGCTGGGTTAACACACCGCTGCCCTATATGAGCATGTTTTAAAACTCTGACTTATACTAGTGCTTAGTGAAATTATATGTGGTGTCAATACAAAAGGAAAGTTGGTACTGCAATAAAACTTCTCCTTTCTAGTCAGGAAAAAACCTATTTTTGTAATCTAACAACAAACAATGTCAACTTTTCATTGTAGTTCATAAATGTTCATTTTCCAGGCCTAGATTTGAAGTTTTGAGTTACCACAAATCACCAAGGTCTATCACAACCCTGTGATGGAAATCCAGTGCTACAGCTTTTAATTATCATGGGTAAGTTTATAATGAATTGAAGTTTACACAAAAGGAAAATGTAATTGCTTCAAGATAGAAGATAAAATAAGATGTTTTGATAAGATTAAGTGATACAACAAAGAAATGAAAGTACTCTAATTCTCTATTTGTTTAGTTTAAAACCGAAATCACTGTCTTTTTTGTCTACCTTATTCCTACAGGTTCCAAATCTGCAAATTTAAAATATTTTAAGGCCAAAACTGAACATTAAAGACTAAAAAGTTGCACTCTCCAAATCTTTTCATGTAACTATCAGACACTCAAATCAGACCAATAAAACAACAGAGACTGCAACGCGAATAAGTAAAATAAAACTAATGTTCCTATTTACATAGTATAAATCCAAACAATAAGTTGTTGGCTAGATGAACAACTTATCTTTTTTTAAATAATTATTATCTTTTCAATGTGGTCTTAAAAGTTCAAACAAGAGGTTCCCATGCAAAAGGAGCTTCACTAGTTCATTTGTTATTTAGCTGTTGTCAAGTCGACATATACTACTGTACTGTCTGAAGCAGCCTAGCAAGTATAAATCTGTTGTCTTACAACATTGAATCAGAAATCTTTACCAAGATTTTTAGTTTTGACACGAAAAAGAAAACTATAAGGTGAGCCTCAAAGTCTTTCAAATGCAGTTTTTGTGCCATGGTTGTAAAACTCCACCTGATTTCATGATTTCATGTTCTCAGTATCAGATCAAACTCTTTGTAAGTGCTGGTAAGCAGACATGGCATAGATACAGTCTCAAGGAGTGTCCCTGGGGGCTGTTAGGACAAAAGCTTGCAGGGTGCTTAATTTTGTGTCAAATTCCTTGATGAATGTAGGAGAATCTAGTTACCCTTTTGGAGAGGAACCTCCTTTTAAAAGTTTTATTTAATACCTTTTAAGGCTTAGAAAAGACCAGTTAGTCAGATAAATTTTTGGTTCATCAAAATTTTAAAATTATCAAAATGATTAAGCCTATTTCCAAGTCCAGGGCCTAGTTGTTAAAGGCCAATTAGCACTAATCCAGCATTAAAATATTTTAACCTATGTTTTTATTTCCAACCTTCTGAGACAGAGTTCAAATTAAAATTTTGGAATTGACAAATTTTTTCGTCAGCAAATCTAAACAGAGTTTTATAAGAACTGTAAACCTTTCCTTTGAGAAGAAATCTCTGCATAAATTTTAGTTTTACCCAGGGTAAAGTTTCAACCAGTCTTTAAAGAACCAGGCCCAGATAATTAAGGTTCAGTTCTACTTCAAAAGATAAAGTTATTTAAAAAAGGTTTGTAAGTACCATCAAATGGATGATGAATAAAAACGACATGATAAAATGAAGGCAATAGTCAGAGCTACCCAAGGCCATCTTTCCGTCCTCGAATTCTTCTGGCTAGTTGGATATCTTTGGGCATGACTGTAACTCGCTTTGCATGAAGTGCACACAGGTTTCTGTTGAGAGAAAAATTAAGCAACAAAAAAAAACAAATATGTATTCTCTGTCAATTAAATCATTATAAAAATGTTTACAGAGTAAAAAACTGCAGTGATGAGAGAAAAACTTATGTGTACACATATCAATCAAAGGCAGTTTTAACAGGAATTAGGTTCATAGATTGATATTCTCCAGCAGAGCCTACTGACCATAACAAAAAATAATTCATAACCATCTGTTACACAGTGCAGTGATAAAAACTTTCAGTACAAAAACATCCAACAATTTAAGGTAACTAGGTGAAAACCTTTACAAACTTTCAGGGCAGTACAGTTTCCTTCTTGAATTCTAGAATTATTGCAGTGCCAACAGAACCATTTCTAATAAACTTACAAAACACGAGTGAGGGGGAGGGAAAGGGGTAATGGTTTTGCTAGCTAGGAAGAGGAATAGTATGGACACTTGTTGGTATGGCGGGCACTTATAATTAAGTTAAGCATGTGTGTCGCAATTTACAGCTTATAGCATTAATTTTGTAATTCTCAATCTTGAAAAGTTTTTGCTTTAAAAAGCTTAATAAAAATTTATTATTAAAGACAGATATAGGAAATAAATTCTAGTTTTTACTTCAATAACAATGCCTTTTGTTAAAACCTACTCCATGCTAATTCAGTTAATACAAAATAGTTTTATACTAGTCTTGATAATCTAGTAGTAGCTTTGCTTGATAATGGTGTCATTAAGACACTGAAACAAAAAGGAATAAAAAATAGAATTTGTTTCCTTTCTCAACCTTTTGTAAGCATTAACTATAAAAGGGGGAAAAATAATGCAAATGGAACTAAAACACCAATTACAAATTATTTTGTTAGTATCTGAATGGTACGCATCTTCAAACAGTCTGACTAAAAATGCCTCTGCAGCCTGAAAAAAAAACAGGTTGAAACTAAAAACACTAGTTCATACTATAAAAACTGCCCTGTATAGGGTAAAACTGATACTAAGCACTTGAAGGGCAGTATTTCTGGATAGCTACAGCTGCTACAATGTTATAATAATCTGTTTGTCTGGGTTAGAATTATGACAATTTATGTTGGTTTGAACATTGTTTTAATTGGTTCATGAAACTGTGCACTGCATATGATTGAGCACTTGGCATTTCATTATGATAATATAGTCCATGTTTTTTTGGTTTTAGCTCCAACTGTGTGTGTCATGTTGAGAATTAGTTAATATACAATCCATGATTTTTCGAATACATCTTTTACTGTTGAAATCTGCAGTCAGTCAGTACTGGTTCATAAGTATCAAGGACTTTGCTTTATTGAGTCCTCAGTTGTCCTATCATGGCTACTTTAATCATTTTCTGTGGCAATCATGAACTTGTTGTTGACTAGCTTTTGGCAGTCCTAGCTGTCCTATTTAGGTGTATTTATGAAGCTCCTGAACAACAGGGATGCAACAGAAGAACAAGAAACAACAGGATATAAACAGGTAAAAAAATGTGTTGCAGTGTAAGCAATGTCTGCTTACTATAGGTACGCACCAGTTGCTATCGGTACTGAAGTAAAAAAACTTAAACAATTGTGGGGAGGGGGGATAAAGATTAGTTACTCTCTACAATAGATTTCATGTCTATATAATGGGTACTCTACTATAAAGAGAGAGATAAGTGTAGAAGGGGGTAAAGATTACTAATGCAGTATCTGTATTGTGGGTACTCTATAATACAAAGATGGAGACTAGTATAGAAGGGGGGTAGAAAAAAATAACATCCACAGTGAATACAGTGAATACTGGATACTAACAGCCATAGCTATCAACATTTTGGTAGTAAACTTTCATGGGAGATGTATTGATTACTCACTTCTTGCAGTGCAAGTAGTGCTGGAACCTGCCATCTTAACTCTGCGGCTTTGTAAAAGTTATCAGCAATTTCTCTCACCTAAAAATAAACTTCGGATCATTCATGGTATGAACATTTTGGAAGATTTCTATTGATCTTTAAAAAATTTTAAAACATTCAATTCACCTTTGGTGGTAAATGAAGTAAAAGAGGCTTTTCTTATACATTTCTCCTGGTAATTTTACAAAACCTTTATAAAGCTGGTAAATTGTAATAGATGCAAAGCAATAGTCTGCAATTTTTTTGTTTAGGCACAAAGCAACACCATCTACTTTGTTTGTGGTACCCAACAACTTCTGAACTGAAAAATAGAATGTCCCCTAAGCACTTACCAGCCTCATGAAGGGGGCCCTTCGAAGTAACAAGTTGGTTGTTTTCTGATAATGCCTGATCTCCATCAGAGCTCTCGTACCCGGTCTAAATCTTCCTGAAAAATCAATTAAACTACCTCAACAGAAAAGCTTCAGTTATATGATCCAAATATTAATTCCAGAAGCAATATAAAGGGAGGAGATACTTTGGGAACTACAACCAGAAATTGTCGATCAAAGACTGCAGAATTCATTTGATCTTGACAGTTAAAGATGCTATGCTTATATTTGTTTTAAGTTTGCGTGAAAGGGATGACATGGACAAAAAAGTCTTGCTCTCTGAACAACTAGCCCCACTGAAGTTCATACTGGCAGCACTGGGTTTTCTAGCCACAACTTTCGAAAAGGAGCTGTTAGTGTGTGCTTTCTAGCTTGCTCCAATTATGAAGAAAACCTTTGCTGGCACAAATATGGTCAAAGTCTACCCCTAGCCATGATGGTATAACAACTTATTAAACTCAGGCTTGTTGGAACACAATTGATATGGAGGAGGGGGGGTGTGTGAGCATTATATAGAATCACAGTCAGTGTTCAGTATACCCTGTTTTCAACGGGCCTGTCATTTTGTACAACTGCTTATGCACTAGTCATTTGTTTCCCCAACCCTCTGACCCCTGGGGATAGTTGGGACTTATGGTGGAATTACTGGAGTAATTACACCAGAAATTTGCTACAATTTTCCTCTGGAATGTAGAGAAATTACAGGATTTTCAGTCCACTGGCCTACCTACCTGGACCCAAGTATGGGGGAATATCGGGGAATTTGTCAACAGGTTATTAAGGTGAGAATGTGAAGAAAGCAAAACACAATAACGTCTAACTTGTATTTATCAATTTATTGCGCATTCCTTGTTTCTGTTCAGTCATTCAAGTTTGTTGCATTCCTTGTTCACCTGGTCAGCCTGGTAACACTGATCCAGTTTAATGGCTAAATGTTTTACAGTTTATCACTTGGCCATTGGATTGTTACAAAAATGTCTATGTGGTATTGTGCATGGATTCTTTACCATTTCCATAATGACTCACCTCTTGAACAAATTGCAGTTTAGGAACAGAGGGGTAAGGGGAATAACATGTCTGGGTCAGCTCTAGTCCCCAGTGAAAATATACCTTCTTTCCAACATTTGAAATTTAATTTCCCTACCCATCCCCAGGGGTCAAGGGGTGGGGGAAACAAATAACTAGTGCATTAGTTCTAGTTTATACTTTCTCACGAGGTAAAAAGACGGACATTACTAAGTCACTTAAAGTTAAAGTGAAACTTTGTCATGCAGTTTTCGGCAGTTCTACAGATTAAAATGCTTTTAACCTTTACCAAAGCTTTCACTTTTTAAATAAATTCATTAATTAGCAAAAGCTCTGATATCGCTGCACCACATTAAAAAAAGGAACTATGATCTGAAGTTCACAGATTTCTTGTTCTTCTGCTATACTTCTAATTCTATCTGTTCTTCAAAATAGTTAAATCAACAACTTGATAAACTGATTAACACAAAGGTGCTGAAAGATTTGTGGTTCGTATATCATAAACCACTTTAAAAACTTTTTAAGGAATGCAACCAATTTCTTAATATAAGACTTAATATCGTTTGTACCCGATTATAACATGTTGTTTACTATTTACTTACTTTTCCGCCTGTTCGCTGGTGTTGATTCTTTGCCTAATCGCCTAGGAGAACTTGCTTTCTTCCGTCTTCCCCCAGCTCCGGCGCCATGACTAGGTGTTCTCTTGTCTGGTCGAACCATTAATTTATCTAAGAAGAATTCTTCTCAAACTACATACAACAAGAGCGTCTCGATGTTCTTTTTCAGCAGCCAAGGGTTTTCTTTTTTCTTTACACGACTGTTGATTGGTTTGTTCAAACAATAACGAACTTTTGACTCCTATCACTAGCCAATAGGATTATGTTTTGTATCTGCAGTGCCTTTTTTCGGCGCCAAATAAGCCCGCTGTAAACGAACAATGCTGGCGCGCTCTTCTTATTTTGGACTTAGGTTTTCTGCAACTGTACCTACCGCGCTTGGGACCTGGGACTTCTTCCGTAAACTCTTTCGCCATGACCGAGAATGGCGGCAGCAGAGGAGTGGTACTTGCAAGAAGAAGGCTGTCTTGAATTTGGAGGTTCCCCAACTTCCGTGACTTACTCAGCCACGTCAAACTGTTTTATATGTACCCTTCGAAGTGGTTCTGTTGAAGTTTTGGACGTTAGTTCCGGCGCAATTTTAAAGCGGACATCCCTTGCCGGTAAGTTTTTGTCTAGTCGAACTTCTAGTATACTTCAGAAAACGGAATTACCGTGGTTTCAGTTTGTTCGTTTTTAGTGGTGTCATGAAACATAAGTCAATCCTGTTTCAAGATTTTATGCCGAAGGCTCGGAAAAATATACCTCAGCATTAGACATTCTAAAATGTTTGTGTGCGAAGTCGATTTAGAAAAATTCTGGCGTTTATTTTTTTATTAGTGTCTAGAGGGTCTAAGCACACTGGCCACTATTAAATTGATTAAAAAATATTACTTGAAAATCTCATGAATTAAGTATAGTAAGAAACGAACTTGGATGCTTTTGGGAATAAGTTCAATTTACAGTATGATTTTTAACTCAAAACAAACATTTGTAGAAATGTCAAACACTGACTTCCTCCTGTTGTCCGTATAGGAACATACCACAAGGATGCTCCTCACATTACGTGTAAATTCTGTCCTGGTGTGGAGAAGTTGTTCGTTACAGATGGCAGGACAGTTGGTGTACGGAGAGACCTCAATGGTGTGTTTCTTCTCGAAACCATACTGCAGAGTTCTGGATCAGAAGTCGGCGACACAACTGTGACTCTTGAACTCACCTGTTCAGATGTGAGCACCTAATACTGTTTAATTGTTTACTGTATTTGCTGTATTATATTTAGCAGTAGAGTTTCTCATAGCAGCTCTCTAACAATAAGTTATAAGAACTCAAGAAATGAATTTACACAAATATTGGTTTTGTCTTGTTTCTATTTTTCCCTGATAGAAATAAAATGAAACCAATGAACTATTCAAAGATACTAACAAACTGTTGTTTAATTCTGTGTGTAAAAAAATGCCTCCTTTTAAATAATTAATAACTATCCCTAGAAGGGGGAGGAGAATAGCGATGGATATATACCGAGATGCAAAGCACAGAGGTATAATATATCTAGAGCTAGGTACCGACCCAGAGGGGGATTGCTGTTTTAATAGTATTTAGAAGGAGATAGGGATAAAATGCCATTTCATTTTTCAAAGAAAGGACAAAAGTTAAGTTTTTATTCTATTTCTAGCATGCGCGCTTCATGTACATTTGAGTTTCACTTTCATTTTTCAGAGTTTTTTGAAGAACATAAATGTTGTGGATTTCAAGCAAAATTTGAAAGAAAAATTTTTGTCATAAACAATAAAACCAAAAAGCCAAATCTTATTGTCCTCTTCATGTTTTCTGGAATTGTTCTTCATTTAAAGCAATCATTTCCTTGTCTATAACTGACTAGTAACGCAACTCCATTTTGATTACCACCTCAAAACCAACTAATGGTCGTTGGTTTTGTGAGAAACAGGAGCCAATTAGAGTGTACAAAAATGGATATTGATTGCTTTGGTAAATACTAATTCTCAATATCAGTGGCTAAAATTGAGCGTAGTTAAGTGTAATTTGTTTTTATTTTTATAAAAACAGCAATTGCATCAGTCTCTGTTCCCATGTAAGAGCAAAAGGACAGTCTTCAGTCCATTTGATTAAGCTCTTAGGGTTGTTTGGATATAATGCTTTTAATAGTTCATAATAAATTTAAACAATGACTTTGAAACAAAACCATTTCAAAATACAAAGGTTCCGTGAGAACTTCCTTTTAGCTGCAACAATAATTGTAATTCATATTTGTTAGATCTTGACATTTAAGGCAACAAAATTTGTCTTAGAAGAGCATAAAACAGCCAAGGCTTATCTACTCCATAAAACTGCTTACCTAATCTAGATGATGTTAGTTTTTGTAGTTTAACTGTTACAGTTTAGTGTTGATGACTCCTGGTGTAAATCCATTGGGATTTTTTTCACTCACTAATGATTTTCAAATGATAAAATCTGTTAGATCCTATTAACATTTTAGTTTTTTGCAAAAAAACTAATGTCTTTAAGAAAGAAGAACACAGGTATCCTAATAGCCAAGAAGACATGAACTTTCACCATCTGTACATGTAAAGAGGCAGAAAAGATAAATAGTAGACCACATTCGGGATAAGGGTTATTTCCTTTTTTGAATTTTAGAACTGGTACGAACAACTACAACATCACTGTCAGTGACTGAAACTATTAAACAATAAACAACATGAAATAAGTTTTTATTAGCTAAGGATGAGACCATTGCTAACTAGAGAGTCTTTGCATTGTGAAGTAAAAGCTCATATTACAGCAATCTTTTTCACTTTACCTTTCAAGAAACATGAAAAACTAATATTGCAATATACAAACTTTATACATTATTTTATATGCAAAAAAATGGTGTTCAATGTAAAATCAAAGATTTTTCTCAGTTAAGAAATGGACAGAATTTCAACACTTTTCATTCTGAAGGTAAAAACAATTAAACATATTTTACTTTTGTGTGGTTTTGGCTCTGTAATTAAGAACTATAACTGCCAAGCGTAAGGTGCCAGGTTCGATCCCCAGCCATGTTGAGGGTTGATCTTTTGTTGGCCCTCCTTTGGTACATTGTCAGCATAGGACAACATTAAGCTATTTGTCCAAGCTGCTGATCTTCATTCAAGAGGAGCGTGCTGTACCAGTAAATACTAAAATGAATAATAGTTATACTGCAAATGTATTAATATTAATCCTTTCAGATATTTCTAGTTGTGGAGTGTTGTTATAAAAACTGTTGCTTTCTCACTGACAGGCCAAGCACCTGCTCAATGGTATTGGACTTTGTTTGCCAGTTACAATTTCACCTGCACTGGAAACCATGGAGTCAGTACAATCCCTACTGAAGGAAATGTTAAACAAAGAGGAAAGTGAAAATGTTGAAAGCAACCACAAGTCAGCAAAGGTAATTTATCATATGTCAGAGTGACCTTTCTGTCAAGTTGAAATAATCTTGATGACTGATAAACATTAATTTTTCTGAGTCATGATTTCAGGAAGAGCAAAATGAGTAGTATGGTTTCTCTCTATATCTTCCTCTAAAACATATACTAGAATAAGTTTTTAAATTTAAGTAAATCACAATGGAAATGAAGGGTTTAATGTTCAATGGCTGGCTCAAAATGATAATCAAAACAAATTTCTGGCCAAAATTCAAGAATTCAATTTACTCTTCTCTTTGAGTGTATAGCAGATTTGTGTAAGAACTTGGAGAGAGACTCATCCAGCATTAGCTTTCTTTGCTTAACGTTGACTGTTTCATTGGCATCTTTTTGCAATTTCCTGGTAGGTTGACTTTAACTAATATTGTTACCTAAACTATAATAAATTATGTAAGTTTTGTGCTACTCAATAAGACTTCTCATATGTCTTAATTGTTTATTCTTGTCTGCTAAGTGTGCAAGCCAGTGGAAGAAGCCTGGGTACAGTTGTCAAGACACTTAAATTGTAAGTTTGGGATTAGTAGGGAGGGAAACTAATAAAAACAGTCTTTTTGCTTACAGTGGCGCACATGCAGTTTAAGGATGGAAGCTGGTGCTCTTCACAGTTTGTTTGACAGTATGGTTACATCACTCCACAAGACTCACAAGAACAGCAGTGCTCTACCAGTTGTGTCTGCCATGTTAGCCAGACTTATGGCCATAACTGGGATTTCAGTTGCAGAGAAAAGAGACAATCCAGTTTACAAGCAACTGATGTTTCTGGAGTCAGCTAGAAGGGAATCCTTTACGTCATGGCCTCATATGAACTATAGGTAACAACTTGGTATTGTTATTTGTGTATTATCTTGAATAGCCTGCATTGGGTTGAATATTCAGTCACTTGTGAAACAGTTTTAATAAGATATCTAAAATTATTTGTCCAACATGAAGTGGACAGCACAGGAATAAAAAAGGAAATGGGTAGCACCTTTTGTGCAGGCATTGTTCTGTTTTTTTCTTTTCCAAGCTTTTAAGTTTTTGACTCCATCAGAAGTTAAAAGGGAGATGCAATACTGCTCAGTTTTGGCCATTAAGCTTCAAATGATAAATGGGCAAATGCAGACAAGTATGGTACTTTGCATTTATTACCTTTCGTTCACTTTGTGTTTGCTTGTTAACAGTTTCCTCATATTATTCAAGTTCATTATTTTTCCCATTTTCAAATGTTACCCTTCATACAAATTAGTGAATTTGGTTTAAGATAAATATTATGTAACAAACAATTTAAAATAAAATTACAACCAGATATAAGTTTGTACTTAAGCAGATAAAGCAGAGATTGTTTTACGCACCAGAATTTACTATACTTTAAACTCAGATATTTCCGGTTTCTAAGGACTTGCTCCAAAAGATCGATTTTTGAAAGATACTGCTTCATGGTCTAATAATTTTTGTACATGTTGATTCCCACAGGTATTTAGGCGAGGTATACGTCAACTCAACTACTTGTTTTTTATCTTTCTGTATTACTTTATAAAAAGTTTAAAATAAATTTCAATTGGAAGAGAAATGAGACCATGCTAGTCATGTAGTTTTGTACCACTGAGTAAGTTCAAACATTATTCTATGAAGCATTTTATCTTATGATTCAATATTTTCTAAACTTCCTCTTTGACAGAAAAAATAATCATACTGGAATGTAATTTGGAGCAACCGAAACACAATTAATTGTAAACATCTTCACAGACATGGTTTTAGAATTTAATAGTCCCCATATAAAATTTTTGGTTTTTCAGTATTCCATTTAGCAGTTTTAAATTTTTGTTACTCAGTTCGTCTAGCTTGTAGTAACACACGTTACAGTCTCTCTATTAATTTTACAAGTTAGGAATGGATTATGCAAAATGAAATTGGCTGGAAACAAAGTATTTTTACTAATCCCACTCTTAGGTTAAGCAACTTCTCAGTTCATGCAGGTTTGTGTTAACTTTCCTCTGTGGATACATTTTTGAATGAAAAGTTTTGTCTACACAGATGGGCACTTCCTGATGCCATGGCACAAGCAGGCTTTTACCACCAGGTTAGTGTTTTCCATGTTTTTGGAAGTTTAATTTTCAAAAAGCACCAAGACAGTGATTAAGTTTCTGGAATTTCACATACTAAAACTTAACTACCAGTAACAATAATTATAGTAGTTTTTTATCCTTGTCATAGAGTGCTGTCATCATGTGTCGGAAGCCAATGCAAAACTTGCTCTATTATTACTACATTGAAAAGATAAATTTATAAATAAATTAATAGTTGTAACAAATATTTTAACTTGTATTTATCATTTTTGTTGATATTTGATATTGGTATACCTGTACATATTTTCATCTTTTCTTCTAGTACACCAGTCCTATAAACTAGCTGTTTGGCTAAGCATGTACAGTACAGCAAAGTTTATCCAAAGTTCAGAGTTCTCCCCACAGAGTGGTACAGTGTCACTCTGCCCTTGCTCCTGCACTCACTAGTTCACTGTAAAATGCTAAGGTAGAGTCCTATCAGGCCATGTGAAGCCACAAATTGCTATCTTGTGTTTTGAATTTTATTGCATTGAATTGCGTGACTTGCACTACTTTGAAAGCTTATTCCATTTGAAAATGGTGAGGTAAGCATTTTTATCCATTTACAGTTGAATAGAAGTGTTTGAAAAGCCCTTAGAGCTATAAAAACACCAATGACAAAATGGCTTCAGTAGCACTTTTAAGAAGTAGACTTAGAATAGTTTTTACTGAGAGTGAATACATGTGTAATGATTGTTTACAGCCTGGTGCGAGTGGTGATGATCGAGCCATGTGCTTCACATGTAGTGTTTGTCTTGTCTGTTGGGAACCCACCGATGAACCCTGGTATGTTTCTTGTTTAGTGTTGATGAATAATAACAGGTACCAAATTTCGCTTAAATTCAGATGATATTGTTTGATTTTAAATTAAAAATACCATTTTTGCTTAATTTGTTTACTTTGTAGTTATTGATTCCAGAAAATTCAGTTCAGTTCAGTTTTATTTTGCCACAAAGTATACGTAATTACAGATAATAATTATAGTATAAACTGAAGGTAAAAGAAAATCAGTACATAGTATTGTGGCGAGGAGGACCATTGAAACTATAAAAGCTAATACAAGATGGTCCTCCTTGAAACGGTAGCAAATTATGAGATTGAAATGAAAATGTCATGATATAGTTAATATATACTTTATCCTATAAACTGAAAAACTGTTTTAACCAATTAACAAAGACAACAACAACAACAACAACAACACTAAAACACTGAAAGAGAGGAGCAAATACTATGTATTATCAATAATATATTATCTTAATTGTCGGAAAGATTGATATTAACTTGAGTTTCTTCATGAAGGAAGATAAAGAGGAGGAGTTTTGAATATTTCTTTTTAACAAATTGAAAAATGTTGGTCCTTGGTACCTTAGCGCAAATTTCTTGATATTGGCCTGGTTCAGTCTACATTCTGGAAAATGAAGAAGAGAAGCATTTCTTATATTATAATTGTGTATTTTAACATAACAGCAAAATAATTTATTGAAAGTTTGTGGTAGTAAGCCTGTTTTGAACTTGTACATTAATTTGCCAATATGCAGTAAGTGTATATTATAAAAAACTTAACAATTTTTAGTTCTTTAAATATTGGCCCTGTATGAGCAAGAAATGGCATGCCTGAAAAAATTCGAACTGCCCTTTTCTGAAGTAGAAACAGATGATTTAGATTAGCTGGGTATGTTGACACCCAAACAATACTGAAAATAGGAATAATTAAGTGAATATAAAAGAATGAGGAGTGAGCACTTAGAAAGGCAAAAACTTGCTTTGTGTAAAATTCCAACTGATTTGGACACTTTGCTAGCATTATTTGAAATATGTGGAATCCAAGTAAGATGTTCATCTAGAATAACACTGAGAAGAACAGTTTCACTGACTTGAGAGATGACTTGATTGCTAATGCACATCTCAAGGACAAGCGTTTACCTTTTTTGTCTCGGACTAAAATATATTATTATGTTATTGGACTTTTTGATATTTACTGATAATTTGTTTGCTATGAACCAGTTATTAAGCTTACTCAATTCTTCATTACTTATTAATTCTAATGTCTTAATGTCTTTATGAGAGAAAAAATATTAGTATCGTCAGCAAATAATATCATATCTAGGGCAGTAGAGACATAACGTAAGTCGTTGATATAAATTAAAAATAGCAATGGTCCAAGTGCAGAGCCTTGTTGGACACTGCACTTTACTGGCTTACAAGACGAGCAATAGCCTATATATTCAACAAATTGTTCTCTTCCCACAAGATAGCTCTCAAACCATTTTAGAGAAACTCCGCGCACACCATAATGCTGAAGCTTTGCCAACAAAGTTTCATGGTTTACCGTGTCAGGTGCTTTAGACAGATCAATGAACACAACTATTGTTAGCTCTTTGTTATCATTGGACATTGATAGTTTACCATATAAATGTATGAGTGCATTGGCTGTTGAATGATGGTTTCGAAAACTGTACTGGTTGTTAAATAAAATATCATATTTCATTAAAAATTATATATTAAGCGCTTATAAACAACTATTTCAAGAAATTTAGAAAAAATTGGCAAGATAAAAACAGGTCAGGCAACTTTAAAACCAGAGATGTCTTTTGAAGAGTCAAACTCTTCAATACATCTCCTATTGAACCAGATGGAATGTAGGAGTGTAGGCAAAAATTGTTTCTTAATTTACTAAATGGCAGTGAAATAACACATACTTGCCTTGTTTTAAAATTGTCTGACACAGTGGTGAGTATGGTGGGAAAATGTCCCCCGAATTATGTTCAACACTGTCATTGATAAACTTAGTTCGTTTTGGTTAACAGTCTACCTTTGTGGGGAAAACAATAATCCACTTTGAATAGGTTTTATCAACTGAAAACATGAGTGTGAACATGCAGCCCATTTCTGTTTAAATAAAGTTTCTTGATATGTGCACTTACTATGTAGTGAGTATTGTTCAAACAGATTTTTTTCCATCATTTTAAAGGTCAGAGCATGAAAGACACTCTCCAGACTGTCCATTTGTCAAAGGAGAGCACACTGAAAATGTACCAATGTCAGGTGAGTTCATCATTTTTTAGTCATTAACGACCTTTTGAGGCTCGAGTATTATTTTTTCCTTTTATCTTTTTTTGTTTGTTTTGGTTACATACAGTACCACTCGAAAGTATGGTTTTGCTGCCGGCAGTAAAACAACAGTTTTGGGCCAGGGTTTAGACACAGTATTTTGGGGTCAACCACAAAAAAAAAACTGTGGTTTAGACGCGGTATTTGTGGTTGTAAAAAACGTGGTATGATCCACCACAGTTGTGTTTGAATAGAGTGTCACTTTCTTTGTTTGGAACATCAATAGGTGAGATGTATTCATGATCTCATGTGATGCTGTTAACATGTTAAAATCCGTCAGAAGTTGGTTCTGGATGCTTTTGTGACCAACTGAAGAAGTAGTCACTTCTGGAACAGTTGTAAATATGATTTAAATTGTTAAAAGATTAATGGTACGTTTCAACTCCTCATTAAAGGGGCATCGAAATTCCTGAAACCAATTAAGTGAGACATGTATTCCGCATGTTGCTCGACCAAATAAAAAGTTTCAGTGGCCGGTCAGAGTGTTTGCCTGTTTTTTATTTTGTGAAAGTTAGTTTTTATGCCGAAATTAAAAGAGTCAAATCTGTTTGTCTTATTTTTTATTCTGTAGGTAAAATGAAGTTTTTTAAGTACAAAAACTGAAAAGCAAAAGTGGCAAAGATTCAGTCTAACTCAAGTGCCCAGTCACATTTTTGCACATGCTAAAGTGGTGCTTGCAGTTGGTAGCAGTTTGTTTACCAACTCAACTTTGCCCATCAAACTATTTGTCAAGCTGCAAGCAAGATGTATACACCAAAATTATTTAACTCAGATTAAAACTAAAGGTTTTCGATCTTAACAGATCATCTTCAGAGTTAAAACTCTCTCAGTTTTAACTCTGAAGATGATCTGTTAAGGTAGTTCCCCAGTTTTGCATTGCGCACCTTTACTGCGCATATTAGAAATTTTAAAATGTTTACACTTTTTTGTCATATTCTGGTTAATGTTGAGCTCTCAAAGACATATCAGAAAAAATAATGCAAAAAAGTAGTTTTCTTCATAATATATGGGGCTTTTTGTTTAACTCAATTCCAGTCTCCCCTCGGAAATGGGGTAAAAAAGCATGTGTTTTGCCAGTTTTCCTAGAGTTTCTCCTTAACAAGCACGGGTACCCCACAATTTTTTTTCGTCAATCAGTCAAATTTCAACACGACTCTGAAGAGAAAAAATAGGAAAAATCTGAGTGTTGCAAGTGTGGAAAAATATAGAAAACATAGACAAGGATACATTGTTTTTTTTAGGTATTGAAATATAGTAACAACAAAAGCACACAAAAATGCCTCCTTACCAAAAATGTTTTTGCTCAAAATCACGAGAAAATTATTCTCCTAATCCAGGAGAACTCTTTTCGTTACCTTCCTTTGTTTCCCTTACGTTCCTCGATGTTATCTTGGTTGGCCACATAAGAAATTTATAGTTCTAATTTCAAGCTTATAACAACAGAAAAATAGCCCTTGAGGGGTTGTTTGTATCAATCGTATCTCAAAAGTTAACCCGGGCACACCCCTTTTTTATTCCATTTTTGCAGTTTACTTATAATTATTGACAAATGAGGAAAGTTTGACAAAAATCTAGGTGCAGGTTCTATTTCGATGGAATGACCTTAATCAAAAGAAAATAGTATATATGTAAAGTTGAAATTGAGTGACAGAAAGTTAGGAAGATGCAAATACATTTGTATTTTGGGAAATGGCTTAGAGATAGGTTCTGATCGGTTGATCTTTTATGTTTCTTGAACAATTTACGTCGGCAGATTTCTTTGAACTCAAAGTCAATAGCGTTGCAGGTCATCGGGCCTTATCCTGCAGGGGCTTTAATTTTAAACTAGAAATTGCTTTCGGCAAACGTTTGAGCTGCAGAAAACAAACGTGAGTAAGATTCCTCAAAACCAAAAGTCTGGACAGCTTTGTGTATGTAACGTAGGGAGAAGTTAGATGTTTACAACTAATCAAAAGCTCTCTATAAACATTTGAAGTTCATGGGTTACTGAGGGAACACAACTCCAGACAGGGGATACTTCCTATTTTGGGTTGGTAGGTATGACCGTCATATCTTTTAGGGGTTAAAATTGTCAGTCCGGTATTTTTATGGGTTGTTATAGGAAAAACCTGTGTTAAACCAAGCGCCTGGTATTTTTTAGTTATATATTTAGTTGAAAAACGCGAAGCTATTAGCGGGACTTCTTGCAGTCCCTTGTTTTGGTACACGTGCGTACTGATAAGAAATTAAGTAACGATCTGATGTAAGAACTCGGGAGGTCAAACGGCAATAGAATGCAGAATGGTGCTAATTGCGATATTACTAAACTGTTGGTCTGATTGGCTAAGCTTTAAAAATGGATATTATCTTCAAAAGTTAGCTGATATGTTTCTTTCCAGTTCACTCATTCATTCCTTTCTAGTTCAAACATTTCTGTTTTTAATTTTAAGAAAAAATCTACGTGGGGAACACTGAAAAACAAAAGGTGTTCTTAGCTTTTATTTTGGAGTTAGAACTATGGTTGGATTTTGAAATTGTTATAGCACAAAAAAAAACATTGCATTAAAACAGCGTTTCACAGCTTTTTATTTAAAAACTATGTTGTATAATATCGTCGATGTATTCTCAGTATAAAATCTTAAACATTCTGGCGTGGTAAAAGCGAAATGCCGCAGAGCAATGGGAGGATCCCTAGATCTTTATTTAAGACAAAAGTCCTTTGGCGAACGTTCACGTTCAGTGCAACACGAGAGGACTTAGTGCCGACCCGCTAGCTATTATTTTCAAGTGATATTTTTAGGGTTATTTTCAAACTGAAAGGTATATTTTAGGGAGAAAATTTTTTTGCCTTAGTGTTTTATAGGGGACGACTACTAGTGTGGAACGACGAATCGTTAGTTTAAGTAATGGTCCGTGTAAAAACTAGGCAACCTCCCATTGTTCTGCGGCATTTCGCTTTTCCCAAACCAGAATGTTCGCATTTTCATAATGAAAATACATCAACCAGTGTACAACATAGTTTTAAAGTAAAAAGCGGTGAAACTTTATTTTAAAGCAATGTTTCGT
>JAOBAT010104302.1:0-15432 GCA_026413305.1 Hydrozoanthus tunicans
GGGTAAAGGGCGCACAGTCGGCTTCCGTTGATAACAGCACTCTCTGAGAGCTGAAGGTACTACCGACGTTAAATAACGTTACCTTTACCATTTTTTGCCGTCTTCATTGCTTAAGGTCTCTAATGATTAAGAGAGAGTGAATTCAACAGAATTTGTTTTTCCAGACCACAAAAGTTTCCTTTGATGACCAATTACGTACTGCGTCAAAATTAATGCGTTAGTTTTGAGTTATTACAAACAGCAGGTGTATACGTCAGTTATTTTAGAAACGTCATCAAACGCTATGTTTGCCATTGAAATTCCTTGAGTTTTGAAATAAGCTTTTTCAAACAAAGTCCCAGAAGGAGTTTTATTTTTCTTTTTTGTTTTATTTATTTGCTTTGCTCTCGGACAGCCGGAGAACCTAAAAAGTTATACAACCCAGCTATATTAGGGAATCAAAGACACAACTACGACAACATCGCCGATTACGGCTTTCAAAACACACTCTTTGCTCCACTTTTCGATCTCTTGTGGCTAGAATGCTTTCTCGTTAGTCCGATTTACGTTTTGTGAATGAAAATATAGATAGTGTTTTCTTAAAGGTGTAAACGAAAATTGGTAAAACTTTCTATAGGTCGTTCTTGTAGTCGTGAAAACTTAAAAATAAGCTTTTCAGGTTGTAACTTCCAAGACAGCACAGTAGTTGTCGGTGTTGTCGTACTCGTGTTTTAAACTCCCAATGTCACCAAAGGTCAACGGCTTAACATCCGAGAATACGCGGAATTCTAGCCGTTTGCAGATGTTAGAACAAAGGTAGCACCTTCTTCTCAGTTCCTTTAAGGGCTTGAGTCTTGAAGGTCCGGCACAGGTAATCGAACCCTGAGCTCCCACACGACGGAATGACTCCTTACTAGCTCAGCTAAGCCACTTCACTTTTTTCTCGGGTACATGCTGATGGTGGATGTAACCATTTTGTGCCAGACTGAATAAGTCCATAACTGTCCAGTTAGCTTCTCACAGGTTACGTTATAGATTTTTCAAAGCTCCAAGCTTACAGTTCCGTGAAAAGAATCGATTTATTTAAATAAATCTGTTAATAACTCTGAACTGCTTCCCCAGGAAACATAAAACTTGAATGGGAGCACGACGAAGGCCACACAGGAAAGCTGAATTTGAACTGGCTGAGGGAGAATTGCTACTCGCCGTCATCGCGGGAGCAGCAAAGGCTACAGCGCCTTCCCGTTACATATACGAAAGTAAGCGACAATATAGCATTAAAGATTGGACTTTAGAATTACGGTTTCAGGGTCTCTAGTATCCTTTGAGCCACCGGTTTATGACAACTCTTCTACCCATTCCAACTAGAGACAGGGGAGCGAGAGGGGTGGATAAGCATATAGTATTAGTGTCATCCACATCCATTTTGCGGCCCAGCCCTTTTCCTTTTCTTGACGAAGGAATGAGAGGGAATGGGTCCAAGAGTGAAATTGAAGGTTATCTCTTTATGTTCGTAATTTTATCACGTATGTTGGCACCATTCTTAGTTAAGTTCAGTTAGAATGGAACTCTTATTTTTGGTTTTCTTTTACCTTATGCAATAGTAGAACAATTTGCGCTCGAGCCTTTTCTGTAAGGACCCGAGAATGACGCCCTGACCTCCATTCATCAGCGGCTTGTAGTCATGACGAATTCAAACTCAATGTTTGAGTGCCAAGCACGTTCTTGTCCACGCAGTCTCATCTTTTTAGAGGCGATATTTGTGCATGAGACGCAGCCATCAGTAACGGAGATGTATATGTCTTCCGAAGTATTTTTCTTTCCTTTGCTACAACTATAATTATCAAAATTTATATACCATCTCGGCCATGCGCGATTTGACTGGTTTAGA
Source organism: Hydrozoanthus tunicans (assembly GCA_026413305.1). NCBI lineage: Eukaryota > Metazoa > Cnidaria > Anthozoa > Zoantharia > Hydrozoanthidae > Hydrozoanthus > Hydrozoanthus tunicans. The sequence goes on from JAOBAT010104302.1 coordinate 1,871, forward strand.
AATAAAAAATACGAGGCGATAATTACTTCCGAAATAGTAGATAATGACACCGGAACAGTATCGCGGATGGAAGTAGTTGCTTCGTGTCTGTCTCGAATCACGATATTGAAAAACATTTGCTATGAAAACACGGGATTTTTAAAAGAAAACTCTCTGTTTCACACCATTTGCAACATTTTGTAGTTTACAATTGTCAAAACGTTTGTTGTAAGATAGGCTGCTCATGATTGAGTTTTTAAAACCACTCTCAATGATTGAAGTAACAAAAGTATTTTTTTCGTACAAATCTTTCTTTTTTCTTCGAGCGGATGTTCCATAAATCTCTTGCTTCGCTGGTATACATTAAAGTGCCTATAAAAATTAGTTTTGTAACTACTCGAAGTGTTTGGAAACTAAGGACATTTAATAAACGAATATTTTAATTCGCTCGTGTTCTTGATTTTAATACACATTTGAGTTCATGTTTTGTTGGTTCACGATCGCGTTTTAAGGGGACTGGGTTATGACGTCATTCCCAGATATCTCTGGATCAAAACACAGCAAGATGGACATGTATGAATCAGAAGTTTTTGATTCAGAAGTACATTCCAACTCCTCATACAGTTCTCAGTTCTTTTGCCCCTTTGTGTTAAGAAAAGGTCTCATTTGCTCAATATTACAAGTCGGGAATGACGTCACAGCCTTGTCCCCTAATACGCGGTCGTGAACCAAGATGTCTAAAAATTTTGCTATAATAATATAATCTAACTTTAGCTAAAATACACCCAAATGTTACGGATTGGCAGCAGATTTTGAAAAAATGCAAATTTGTCGGAACCAATCAAGACGTCATCAGATGAAAATTTTAAACGTTAAGATCTCAAGAACCAGGAAAGATTTTAGCAAAATTTTTCACCGTTTTTCCTCATTTAGCAAGGTCTATCCACTGAAGTAGTAAAATTTTTCACTTCATATGCACTTTAAAACTCTTTTAAAATCTATTTCAATTTTTGATGCATAGTGGTCTAGTGTGAACCTACCAGCGCTCTGTAGATATTTTTCCACTACTCATAGAATTTAAGTGGTAAGTATAACTGGTTCTGAATCTGGTACCGAACTGAGTAGGGCAGGTGTGAAGGAAAATTCTGGTGTAGATTTAATGTGAAGTAGCTTGCCTATGCAACCAACAAATACTATTTGGACCTTAAGTGAACTAGCATTTTGTATAGAAAACTTTGACGTTTTGTCCCTCATATCAGCTAAAGAAACAATCTCAAAGTTAAGGACCTATTTAATCAAGAATGTTTTTTTCTACTTTAGGATGGACTTCCTGAAGTTACTTTTGATGACATCATGACTACAAAGGGTCAGTGGAGGTGAGTGATATTGGTATTCTGGCAAAAACACTATCGGTGACTTTGTAGTTTTAAACAGGTAAGTATGAACAACAAAGATCCGTGTATAGAACATTTGGACTGGATAGTAAATCACTCAATGAATTATTCAGAAACTAATACTTCCTGTTTTCGATGAAATTTCAGCCAACGGGTAAACAGACAAGCTACTCTTTACTTATAACTTTATTGTTTTTATCTCTTTTCAGCTTATGCTCTGGCTGTTCTTTTTGCCGTAGATATTCCCATTAGGCGAGTCATAACAAATGACAAAGGGCTAATAGGAGGGCTTTTAACCTTGTTTCACATTTCAATCACTTTTCTCAATACTCGTGCTGTTCCTAGTAAGGCAGTCTTGTATATCTGTGATACTATAGGTAAATCCATTGCCTGACGAGGGAATTCCACGCTAAATTTCACGAGAAAAACCGATATCACTCGAGTGGCGCAGCAGTTCTGATATTTCTCCTTTTTTTCTTGTTCTGTTTCCCCGACCCTCTGGTCAGCAGGCACAGCAATATCTATGGTGATACACACTTTCTGATTTTTTAAAATTAATACAGTGTCTGGCCTTCTAGTCTCAAATACATCGTCGCATTGTATATTATTATCATTATATATTATTATTATTATTGTATATTATTATTGTTTTTATTATTATTATTATTATTATTATTATTATTACTTAGGTAGAAAAGCCTCGAGGCTAAGAGTTTCTTTATCCGTTTGATTTATTGAATCCTGATCCTCCCAAGATGACTCGCAGTCGCTTGGAAATCACTACAATGCGGATATGGATTTAAAGTTAGCTTTCACCTTTGACGTTGTATACAGTTTTGTGCTAACTTGTATAGCTGTTCTGCTGTTTGAATTGCTTCTTCCCAAGAAACAGAAAACCACCAGGTGTGACTGTCTTTTCGTATCACGGAATCTCCTTAGGTTTGCGAAACAAGTAGGAGATTATGGGATATCACTGATCAAAAATGTTCCTTCGGAAAATGGAACAGTTACCAAGGTAACGCAAAACAGAAACATAAATTGTAATGAATAAAGAGTATTATGATTCTCTTTATTTTAAATATTTCTCAATAATTCTTTTGCCAGCCTTGAAAGTGCAAACGACAAAGCAACTCTATCATAATACAAAGCTGTATACTTTGAACGAGAAAAATTAACTACGTCTTTACTTGTTAGAAGCCAGTTTAATTTTAACATGTTCAGCTGCTTGCTTGTCTTTTATATTTTGTTTTTTTGATATTTCAGCTGAACTGTCAGTTTGCTGTCACTTGATTAGATAAAAACCTCATTTAGCCACCAGTCCACACAAGATAAACTAGTGTTCACAATTTTTTGTCATTCCTTTTGCTCGTTTGTTCAATCATTCGTGAATCGGGCAGCCAAGCATCCATTCATTTATCCAGATGTTTAGTTTTCAGTATAATAGAAGGTACGCTCAGACCTTGATAAATGTTAAACTGAAGACCCACTCTAAGGCTATGTTTACTCGGTACCGGTTGAAATTTTGACCGGTCGAAAATTTGAATGTTTAGGTGTTTCGTTTACATAGAAACAAAAAATTAACATTTACATGGAAACAGCCGAACCGTACAAATATTTCACCGGCTAGCCATACGAAATTTGTCCGGCAAAATCGAAATCACCAAGGTCAAAAGGTAATCGGTACCGTGTAAGCATGAATGAATTATTGTGAATTATTGCTCGGTTAGAGGTTTGAGGATTGATCTGCGCATGTTCACGTGTTAAATGGCTGACAAAAAAACGCGGGCTCTAAGTAAGAACTCAAACAGCCGGTCTCGTGTAAACAAAATTTCTTTTCGGGCAAAAAAAAAAAAAAAAAACGGTTCCGTGTAAACAGTATGTACTGTACTAGTTTTCTACCGATTAAAAAACTAACCGGTATACCGGTACCATATTAACGTAGCCCAAGGGTTTAAAGGACATGAAACCTCGTAAGTGCTATTTTATTTTACGTCACTTTGCAATTAACTGGTCTTGCTTTGGTGTGATCAGTCGGTTCTCAGGTCGAATGTTCAAACTACTGCAACTTGTCGGCCAGAAGGAACTAAAGCCGCTTTTTTTTAAATTCAAATCCGTTCGGCCAAAGACGCGCACTTTGATTTATAGTGAGAGAAAGCATATGCGCGTGGTTTGATTATCCATTTGCCTTGACCAGAACCAGTTCATTTCGGTTGACCAGACAGGGAAACGACCTAGCTCAGACAATTTTAATAATGATTATATATGGTATTTTAGATCGGGAGGCGCCTCGGACCAATTGCTCGTACAATTTATGGTGAGGTAAGGAATATTTCTTCCCTATCATAGCTATGATTTATTATGAAAAAGTTGGTATCTGGTAATGATAATGGTGTTGGTAATTATAATGGTGTTGGTAATGATAATAGTGTTGGTATTGATAATAGTGTTGGTAATGGTAATGGTGTTGGTAATGATAATGGTGTTGGTAATAATGATAGTGTTGGTAATGGTAATAGTATTGGTAATGATAATGGTGTTGATAATGATAATGGTGTTGGTACTGGTAATAGTGTTGGTATTGATAATAGTGTTGGTAATGGTAATGGTGTTGGTAATGATAATGGTGTCGGTAATGATAATGTGTTGGTAATAAGAATAGTGTTGGTACCGGTAATGGTAACGGTTTTGGTGTTGCCAATGACAGAGGTGTTGTTTACGATAAAGATTTAATTGTATTAGTATATTAGTGATATTGTTTTTATATAAATGGCCTTGGTATTGGAACAAAAGATTTGATGAAGTTTTCCACACCTTCCCCCATATACAAATTCTTCTGACTTAATTGCGTAAATATTAACGGTGGTCAGTACAAGTGCTTAAAAGTCCTGCTAGGACAGTGTTGGATGTAAGGAATCAGCTTACTAGTCCACTAACTTGGTAAAATTCAAAGTTAGTTACTTGCGTGATTAGAGGGCCACTGGTTCAATGTGAGTTTCTTCTCCTCTTTGGCGCAAAACTTTAATATCTTCACCTTTGTACTAAGCAATATACTTGACCAGTTTGAGCACTGAAGTTGGGGATTAGATCTCGGAACCAAGGAATTTTTTGGGGAAAGAGAGGGGCTACGTAATTTTGGGGGGTAGGAGGGGCCTGGAATTTTTCGAGTAGGGAGGAGGTGAATAAGTAGTGACATTTAAATTGAAGAGAGTATAAAATGCGTTCGATTCGGTTAGTTCAAAAGCACTTGGAAGTGTTTGTGTGAAACGCTATGTTAAAGTGTATATATCGGAATTATGGAACTTAGTATGTTAGAAAGGCGTTTGAAAAAGATGAAAACCAAATTACCAAAGTTGTTACATTATAGTCGGGAATCCAATTGGATAAGTTTAAAAACAGCTGTTATCTCTAAAACATGTGATTGTGTTTGTGTTATAGTGCATTTACCTGGTGTCTCACGAGATAAATATTGTTTTATAGTTTACCGATCTGGGCTCACGAGTTTGGCGTCACAACTTTGGTAATTTGAATATTTGAAAAACCTTTATATCGCAGCAATTAAAACAGTTATTGTAATGAAATAAACGAAATTTTTCTTCTTTTTCAAAAAACTTTCCAACAGATAAGTTCCATGATTCCGATATATACACTTTTTAAGTATACCGCCTAAAATCCTATAGTGTTTGGTTACAGATCTTCGATGTCATAAGCACACCTGAGCCAATCAACATTGCGTATTCGTCTGCAGAACTTCCGTTCCACATGGATCTCGTGTACTATGAATCACCGCCTGGCATTCAACTGCTGCATGCATTAAAGTAAGACTTATTGCCGCAGTACTGATTTTGCTATATATAGGCGAGTTTTTGTTTACATTTGTTGCCTCGTAAACACTGATACACACTCCTGTTTCCATATCAGCTTCAGAAACAAAGCTTCCGAATGATAAAATGCTTCGGTTCTGCAAAACAAACTCTCTAGAAATTTGAGATTGATATGCTGAATAATCTGTCCATAACGTGGTTTTAATAATTGGAAATTTTACAAAAATGTATTGCTCATTATTGTTGTTTCCTCAAGCTATTTTGCATTTTTGGCGCAGTGGTAAGATCTCTGCCTCCAAATCCTGAGGTCCCCGGTTTGATCCCCGGCCTGGTCGAGGGTTGAATATTTGGGCGACTTTTTTTCCCGCTAAAGGCCACTCAGCTTTCCATCCTTCCGGGGTCGGTAAATGAGTACCAGCATACATGGACCGCTTTGAAGCGGCTGCCTTAGGCGCCTATATGCCTCCGGTCCGCTGGGGGTAAACTGATCATTGTAAAGCGCCTTTGAGCATTCATTTGGAAAAGGCGCTTTATAAATTCACCACTTTTACGTTTTTTTACCTTTACAAGTAGCTCAATTCTATCACTTGAATAATTTTTTAAAAAGCTGTTGCGTATAAAAGTTTTGCCAAACGGACTTAAGAGTTAATAGAGTACCGAAGTGTGACGTCACAAATGTTATTATTTTTTATTTATTACATTTTGATTCCGAATTTGTGTAGAATGTCTGAAAAGAGGCTTAAATTTCAAATTCTTGAAAATCGGATATGAGCAAGTGAATATATAATTACCCCATACGAGTCTTTGTAATTTTGGCTAGGACCAAGACTTCATGCTCCAAGCCAAAATTACAAAGATTTGTATGGGGTAATTGTATATTCACCTGCTCATATCTCATCCGCTTTTAAACCGATTTTCAAGAAATTTGAAATTTAAGCCTCTTTTCAGACGTTCTATACAAATAGGGAATCAAAATGTAATAAATCAAAAAAATAATTTTTGTGACGTCATCACTTCGGTACTCGATTTGATTGGTTTAAAAGGCTCGATCGTGCGGTAAAAGGCGGGGAGTCGACGTTCCTTGACGTCTTTCCAGTTGCAGAGGACTTTAGGCGAAGATTCCCTGATGAGTTTGAAACTCTTGTCAGAGTTCCAGCAACGTTTCAGAAGATACACTTTGAAAGGTGATAGTTTTAGATTATTGGATTGTATTGACGTTTTCTCTGACCATTAATGTTTCTTTTTCGTGAGTATACAGGAAATTGACATTTCGAAAAAGATGGCCGCCTGTACAGAAAATGCACTTACCCACAATTCTTAGCGCATGAAAAAAACTAAACTTTCTTAAGGCCGATTTACACGGTGCAACTTTTGCTTACAACTGTTGCATGCAACTCGCTTACGCCATACATACAACACGAATTGTTTCGTGTAAATCATGCCTAAAACTATTGCATGCAATTCAAAAAAGTTGTAGAATTTTGAAACATGTTTTAAAGTTGTATGCAATTTGGCGTTTTTCAACAAAATTATCTCAGTGGTGAGGTCTGTGGTATATTTTCGCGTTTTAATTTCTGACCAACCTTGAGATCAAGCGTTGTTGTGTCCATGCGAAGATATCTTCAATAGCTTTCCTGGTCTTCAAGTCTTAGCTGTAATTATTAGAAACCAGCTTGATCTGTTCTTCGCTTCAACCATTCTCAGTTTTCCCACATAGGTTTTACATCAGTGTTGTCTACGGTTTTTTTTCGTCGCAAGACAATTACTAATTGGGATTAATGGTTAACAGCGCAATTTGTCGGTTGTCCGCCATTTTTACGAGAGAATTGCACGCGTTTTTTTGTGTTGCAAGGCCAAAAGTTGTACGCGTGTAAATGGCCGCTAAAATATGTTGCAGGCGAGTTGCGTGCAATAATTCTAGGCAAAAGTTGCACCTTGTAAATCGGCCTTTATAAAAACACTCAAAAAAATCCACAAGTTTATAAATTTGACGTTTAAAGACATAAGTGTTGTTAGCAAAGACAACGCGACAAAAACGTGACTCAGTTTAAGTGCACGCACACTGCCCGAGGTCTTGAGAAGAGGACGTCACGTTATGAACACAACGCGAAAACATCAAAATCCCGTCCTGAAACACAACGCGACGTGTGCGTCGCAACGTCTAAAGGCCGGCGCACACTTGAGGTAAAGAGCTGAGCTGTTTGCCCGCGAGGCTGTTTGCCCAGCTTGTTCTGCACGTGTGCGGCAAAATATTAGTGAGATTTTTGCCTCGCGAGCTCTAATCTTACTAAAATTTTGCCGCACACGTGCGGAACAAGCTGAGCAAACAGCCTCGCGAGCAAACAGCTGAGGGCCCGGTTCCTCAAAACCAGATTAGTGCTAACCCAGGGTTAACTACCATGACAACCAGTAGGTTTTGTTAACAGTTAACCCTGGGTTAAGTTAATCAGGGTTTTGAGGAACCGGGCCCAGCTCTTTACCTCAAGTGTGCGCACAGCTCGCGCACGTAAAACAGATGTCGCGTCTTCTTTGCAAAATATATCTAATGCAAGGAGGAGTTTCACCAATTTTATTTTCCTTGAGCCTCGTTTAGCGGTGTTAGATACGCAAGGCATTGTGGTAAATTGTATGGCCGCCATCTTATTGGACTGGTTAATAGACCGAAAACGAAAGTCTGGTTACCCTGCTCGTAATTCTTAGTTTTCACGCACTCCCTTGAGACGCAAAAGACAAAAGACCAAGCGGGCATGTGGGTGTCCTACACACATTATTAGATCTTTACGCAAGGAAGGTTATGACCAAGAAGAAATAGATCACCTTTTTAACTCTCTATTCCTACCTAAATTACTTTACGCTTTTCCCGTTTATTCTGCTAGTGTCTCCGAATAAACTGCCGTCCAAAGCTTTCTTACTAGCTAGATGTTATAAAAGCCGCTACACTTCTGTTTTGTATATTATCTATGATCTTGTAGAAAAACATGACCGCCGGCTTGTAAACAAAACCAATCATCCTCCGTTCGGCGTGTTACCAGAAACTAAACTTTCGTCAAAACGATTACACAAACTTTCTTGCTTCAGACCGAAAATAAATACCGAACGTTTTAAAAATAGTTTTTTCAATCAAATAATTTTTAATTATAATGTCGTTTTATAAGTCATTCGTATTTAATTTTTTATGTAACACAAGATATGTATTTTATCTGACGAGATGAATAAAGACAGTATTATTATTATCTTTAGTTAGACGTAAAGTTGGTTTATCATTGATTACAAAACGGTCTCGTTGGAAGCTTGTGCATCTCTTTAATGCTTACGTTACAGTGCATTTACTTTGTGTTGCCAATGTGAATATAAAAATTTAAAGTACTACTAGTACCGAAATATAAGATTCTGGGTTTTTTTTTTCATAGAATTGTGAAGTAGAGATATAAGATAATATCCGGATCAAAAACGCTCAAATGTGTTTTTACGAGGCTCAATGTGGTGTTTTTTATCCGCCATTAATCGGGTGCGAATTACCTGCGCCATGCTGGGTTGAGCGCATACCACAGAAATGGCGTGAATGACTCAACCCGTGCCGCTCTCAAAATAACTGTATTGTATACAGAGAGGCCAAATGGGTTTCTTTCGTTGTTTTATCAAAATAATTTTACTTTTTGGGTGTGTTTTGACTATGCTTGGCATTATGTAAGTAGTTTTGGTTGTCCCGAGGCGAGTCATTGACGTCATATGGCGATTCGCAACACTGTAATGGCGGACGGATTTTTCGCCCAGTTCATCGGGAAACGAAGACAGTGCTCGTAGAGCTCTTACACAATTTTGTTAGTTCTCCTTCTAATCTCAGTAATCTGTAGATTAGCACAGAAACTTTGAAAAATATTCATATCGGTTTTCGCACAAGTAGCACTTTAAGTTTTGCATTTTTATAAATAATAGTTGTTTGTTTACTTACGTTTTACCGACACAATCGACATTCCACTTCTACTTCTTCGTTGAATCTGTGAAATTGCAGACTTTTCAGATTTTTAATTGCCATTGTAACTTTTCGCATGACTGTATGTTACTTACAATAACTAGTTTTTATTTATGATCATTTTACACAATATACTACCTATTTTCTAAAATACTGTTGTATAAATTGTGACAGGGATGAACCAGTTTATTTGAAGTACCAGAGGCCGCACATAATTCTGAACCACCAGAGAGAGGTAAACTTTCGTGAATCGTTTTACTAAAAGTAGGCTTCCTAGTTGGGTTTTTGCAAATAATTGACATTATGTTGTATATTCCTATCCTTTCGTTCGATGCTTTTAATTTTTTTTTTGAATCTCGATAACAAAGTTAACCGTGAAGGGATCATGAACGCACTGCCTTAAATCTCTTCATGTTTTTGGCGCTGTTGAGATCGGTGAACTGTGAATCTAACTTCAGCTTAAAACATCTTGCAAAATGTGAGAGTTTTAAGTCATTTTAACACGGAAGTTCAAAATGCACATTAGGTCAAGCGAGTGTCTTGATTTGGTGCATCAGATTTTAATCTTCCCTGAAAATTAGGGAAGCAAAATCAAATTATGCAAATCCAGACGAAAATTAATTTCACCATGCAATTGGTTAATTAAAACCAGGATCTGACAGCATTGTCTTGAAAGAAATACTGATGAATAGCAGTAGAAGTGCCAAAACGTCAAATATTACTTAGAAGTGTTCCTTAATCACTTGAATATGCAAAGCCTCTATAACTTGCGAAGCGATACCGTTACCGTGCGTTGTGACGGCAAAATTCAAACCGCGCCAAGATCCGATCAAACTGCAGGATTTTGGATTTCCTTGAAGAAGAAACTTGTTTGCAGATGCTTAATAAATGGTTAGAGACATTGCGCATTTAATGCACGTATCAATGTAAAGCCCGGGGGGGGGGATAGCGGGCATAGGGCGTCGAACGTCGCTTCCTGTGCCATGACGGTGCATTCATAAGATGATGCTCTTGAATTTTTTTGTTCAGTTACATGGTGAACTGGAAGTTGCAATCAGGTTTTTGCGGAGGAAACTTATGTGTGCTCTATAACAATCGATAATACGAGTTCTTGCCTTTTTCTTTTTCAACCGTGTTAGAAAATATGTTTAAAAAACGCTAACTTGTTTTTTATAACACCCAAGTTTCATTTTCAAAACCTTTTATAACTGCCTTGTTACCCTGGCCAGGGGAGGGGAGATTTTGTGTTCCCTGGGTGGGGACCTTGAACTTAATTTGACGATTTTTCGGGTCACAGACACAAATCCCCACCCTTGCCCGCAGCCCACCCCTCACCCTTACCGGGCTTTATATTGATAGGTGCATAAAGCATCGAAAAATATAAAGGTAACGGTGTCAGTGAGAGCTTGTAAGTAAACAGAGACTTCTGTCAACTGAAGGCTGTTGTTTTAATTTGTTTTTATAACAAGGAGGGAAAAATTACTTCGATTTGATTGGATATCAATGGGGGCACTTTAATAGGCAAAATAACTCGGCGCTGATTGGGCGCCGGTATACTTCCGAAGTTTTCCAAAGATGTCTTCAAAATATCGATTTGAAAATTCCCGAAAACTTGCGAAGATTTTCGAACGTTTCCGAATATCTGCGAAGATTTTCCGAAAATTTTGAAAGAATTATGAAAGCGCCTAAGAAACGTTTTTAAACCGTTTCCGAAGATTAAGGTTTTCAAACTCGAAAAGTCTTGGGATGAACAAAACTCGTTTAAAGTATAACGCTTTCTCGTGACGATTCCGCAAAAAATTAAGAATTTTGCCCCTGACGTCATAAGCATTTAATTTCACTTGTGAAACAGTTAAAACCACTCGTGAAATTAATTGCGGGCGACAAGAGGAGCACGCAACCTGTTTTGCACGAAAGATCTCAACTCTTGCTTTAATTTGTTCAGCCAAAATCGATCGATAATTATTCGACATTCGACAATTATGGCCTGATTAAACAAATATGGCATGCTCTACATTCTGTACACGTGAATTCTCGACAAATATGGTCATCGGATCACCATCTGTTCCTCACGTTCCGAAAAGTACTATTACTGGAGCAAGTGAGGCTTTTTGTCTTTGGACGACGATGATGATGAAGAAAAAAGGAATAGATAGTTCTGAAGTGTTTTTTTTTTTGTAATTTTGACCACTTGTTAACTGCAGGCGACAAGAGGAGCACGCAACCTGTTTTGCACGAAACATCTCGACTCTTGCTTCAATTTTGTTCAGTCAAAATCGATCAATAAGTTTTCACACTGGTCTTACCACAGGTAGCCCAGTAATTATAAAAAATGACCTTTGGTTACCTCTAGTCATAAGTTTTACTCTGCCCATGCACGCGATTACTTATACTAACAGGAGGCATCGTGGCTCTGTGGGTAGGGTGCCGGATATGCATGCGGTTGCCCCAGGTTCAAATCTCACTCTGACGACTGACAGGATTTGTCTCCTGTGATCCAAAAGTCAAATCCACCACACTCAGTATAAATGGCCAACTGGTCTGCCTCCAACCTGTTTGGATTCCTAACTGTAGTCGTGTTTGTTCGGAAATTTTAACTACGACATTGAAAAGCCCCTTGGGGAGTTGCTATTACATAATTATTATTATTAATACTATTATTATTATTATTATTATTATTATTATTATTATTATTATTATTATTATTGTTATTGTTGTTTTTATTATTATTAACCATGAAGTCTTTTTTACGTTATCTAGATCGTGTGCGTAAACTGGGCACCGGCATTTGAAGGACCGCTCTTTGTAGCAGAGGTACGGTAACATTTACTTAAGCACCACAGGCTTACCACGGTTTATTTTTTCGGCGCGTGAGCGAGCAAGATGAAACGAATCCTGCAACCTGATTGGCTCCGTAAGCGGGCGGAATTTTACGATTTTGCCCGTGGTCAAGAACCGGCAGCGACTTCGTGACAACCAGAGACGACTAAACTTTAAAGTTTCAATTTTTTTTAGTTTTGCAAGTCTTGTAACGCGTTAACATTTTAAAACATTTTTGAAAGTCTTTTTTGGACGTGATATCGATTCCGCGACGATTAAAGTTTTCATACTAACGACAGTGAATTTTATTATCCTGCTGAATGAAAACTGTCTGAACATATGCCTTTTAAAGAACAATACGCTAACAGAGGGAAAAAATAAAAAACGTTGTATTTGCCGTCCGAAAGGTCCGTATTGGGAAAGCAAGACCCCTGGCACTGTTTTTCTCAATACGGACCTCTCGGCCGGCAAATAACATATGTATTTTGCTACCTTAATACCACTGAAAAGGGGTACAGCGACTATGACAAATCAAAAATGACAACTAGAGTAACAAAGATATAAATTTTTGATCGTGTCTGTAGATTTTTTTCGGAAATTTTGAAAAAGGAATTTGCGAGGGGAGATAAAAATAGGGCATTTCTTCATTTGTTATTGTTGTCATTTATTACAGATACAACTGCTCAAATTTTTTGAGAAGATTTTTGGTTTTTAATTTGATATTTTTTGGTTTCCAATGACAGATTGGGAAAATTTCTTTTTTTCTCTAAAATTTTTTGTAGGATGACCAAATTTCACATTCTAGAAAGCGCAACTTCAGTTTTTGTTGGTATTGCGAAAAGGTAAATTTGACAAACTTTCTACACTCTCAATAGGAGGACGTGGAGCCATATTTTGACGCCTACTGCAAGTTCGAAACCGCAATAAATGAATCGTCGCTAGCGGTATGTTTGAATACAATATCTTTTTTTTCATTTTCTATTTCTTTACGCGCATACGTATAGTCAGCAGCGCAGTGACCGAACGGTTAGCGTGTTCGACTCGTAATCCAAGAGTCGCGAGTTTAAGCCCCGGTCAGACCACTGTGTTGTGTCCTTGAGCAAGACACTTTACGGACTTTGTTCCAGTCGACTCAGCTGTATAAATGAGTACCCGTTCTGCTTGGGTTTAAGCTGGGCCAGTAGGTTCGGTTTGGAGGAAGTGTTTAGCCACACGCACTTATATTAGATTACGTCTCACAGAATTCTTACAAATCCGTCTTCAGACAGAAAGGGTAAGATACTAAAAATTGTAGATCAAATAGTTTCCAACGTATTGCAAGTAAGCATTTGACCACTCGAAACAAGATGGCGGTTGTACATTATACCACAATGCATTGCAAACCTTACACCGCTAAGGGAAGCTCAAGAAAGGTGCCAACTGGTAAAACCCTTACTTGCGCTAAAAAGACTGTGTGTCAAGTTTGAGGTTTACAGATTCTCGCTATGCATTTTATGTGCCAACCTTACACATTAAAGGAACCCTTCCTTGTACTAACAACACTGTGTGTGTCAAGTTTGAGGTTTACAGATTCTC
>JAOBAT010104313.1:0-15432 GCA_026413305.1 Hydrozoanthus tunicans
GAAGGGGGGGAGGGAGAGGGGGGGGAGGAAGGGAAGAAATTTTTATAAAAACAAGTTGCTCTCTTAGTGAGTACTTTGAAACGAAGTCATGCTTATACGAGAAACATCCCATTTCCCTCAAAAGGTAAAAGAAAAAGCTAGTTAGCTGATGGCGCATTCTTAACTTTTGTGGTTGAGGGAAAAGGTCAAAGAGTAACAAAAGCCAGCCCCATGTTATAGGAAAGGAAGAAAAAATATCTAAAAACCAAATTGAAGAAAAAAGAATGTTTGATGCTCAGAGCCTTCACCCTACTATGATAAAAAGGTTGATTTATTTCTTCTTTGGTTTCCATAACAATACACTTGGTTGATGTAACGGTTGTTGAGAATTAGTAGTGTTTCGCTTTAGCTTGTCATGGTAGAAATTAATTAGTTGGTTACGTCGATGCAATTGAGGTATTGTCTCATTTTGCTATTTTTTGCATTGAAACCAAAGAATCTAAAGTGTGGTAAGGTCTTACCATATACTGCCCTCATCATGGCTGAATTTTCATCAAACAGGATTACATTACTAGTGGCCAGCGGTATTGACTTGGTGTGCGCATGCGCACTGGGCTCATACAGTGGGCGCCATCTTGATTTCGGTCTAGATATTACAATAAGTTTTTCTTTGTGTTTGTTTCTCTGTACCTGTTCTTATAATGAAGAAACTTATCCCGACAATCTGGGTACAAGAGCAACTAGAACAAAAGCACTGATATCCGCAAAAACGTTTTTAATTTGATTGCTGCATTTTTCCCTTGTTGAGCACAAAGTGTTTAACAGCAGGGGAAAAGAACTAAGAGTTATACGAAGCTCGTTAAACAGTATACACCCGCAACCACCAAGAACAAGTGGCATGAAAACACTCAGGCGGAAATTGGTTAAAAAGTACCATAGAAATGAGAACACACCTTGAGCAATGAAAACTATTCTTGTAAAAAAAGCTGGATGCTATGAGTTTCTGAGTTAGATATTGTTTAAAGCACAGATTGTTTCACTGCATTAATAGGAATTTTCAGGGTACATTGGCTTTGGATTTTGCCATATAGAATTATATAAAAAAATGAATGTTACCTTCTGGCTTTTTTCATTTGGTTTTTAGAAGCAATTTGAAGAACGCCTAACAAACACTGAATTTGTAGAAAACAGCCAATAAATAAGAACAAGATCATCCTGAACCCCCAAATCACGTGCTCTTTCGTGCCAGTGCTTACTGTATTTTACATTCATCAAATATGGCGTTTTTCCTTGCTGCCCTTGTCAGTGCTGCGGTTCTCGTTGCTCGTACTCCCCAGTCAAGGAATCCCGCTTTTTGGGTCCAAGCTGAATTGGGGGTGTTGTGTTATCTCATTGGTGTGCACTGTTTTATCCTAGTACCTAAGATTAAGAGGGCCCTATCAAGGTATGATGGTTGGATGCCCTGAAGAATACGGGCCCAGAGGAGCAGGCGCTACAGAGTAAAAGTAAATCTCGTCTCAGGCCAAGTAAAAAAGTGTTTGTGGTGGTGGTTATGATAAGCGTTGGCATTTTTGTCGGTTTTTTTTTTTCATCGACTTAATGAATTCATAGAGATCTTGTGCTTTCATGAGGACAATGAATACAAACTTTTGTGGGCGTTTATACTGTTAAAACCCTCGTCAATAGGACCTCTTCCGTCCCGTCCTTTTCTACCTCAAGGTCGCCAATGTGAGTATTCCCCCTGTTGTCCTCGTCTTCGTATTTTTGGCTGAAAAAATTAAAATGTAATTCCATTTTGCTCGACATTTGTCAACAACTAATTTTTTCTTACATTTATTTAGCAGTAGAAATTATCTCGTTAGTGGTGAGGATGTTAAATTTGATCGTCGGCCAAAAAGAAAACATGAATCATGAAATTCTCTCAGACTATATACTCCTAGGAAAACTATGAACATAAGAAATGAGAATTTACAGTAGGGGTGGAAGGGTTAAGAACTGGACAGAAATATTTAGTCTCTCATTGTCCACTTCTTTCTCTCCCCCGACCCCCCCCCACCCCGCCCAGTTTTTCTGTTACTTGTCCCATATTCTTTGCACCCGTTATACCTAATATTTTAGTTTTCCTTGTGGAAGGAGGTAAAAGGGACTGTAAGTATTCCAAGGAAACCTGTAAGACTTCCAAGAAAGGAAAATTTTGAGAAACTGGAAGATATTTCAGCTAAGGGTTATTAGTTTTCTACATTTCCAGTTGTATTTCTTCCATGCTTTGATCTATAACGTTGTATTTGAATATAAGATACAAACTCCCGACATACTGGGTTTGTAAAAGAACAGTGAACTAAACTTGCCCTGCTTTCAGATAGCAATGTTGCCGGTGTTGACCTTCCAGTTGGCTTCCTGTGTGTAGATATGTCCTTTTTTTGTCGTATTAATTCGTTTAGCCGTATGGCTGAGTAGTTTTGCACGCGTTTTTATTGCTCAAACATAAAGCTAAAGCAAACGGTTTTTGCTTCACCTAATTCCGTTATCAAAGAAAGTGAGGCCATAAAATAGGTATCTCTTTTTCTCGTACCTAGTCCTCCTTTCGAGCGCGGAAAACTCGCAGGGCCACAAAATCCAAGATGGCGCCAACGCCGTGTCCCGTGAGTTTTCCGCGCTAAAAAAACCGCCCAACCGCCTGCAAGCGGGCTAACTGAGGTGCTGTTCATAACCCTTTTGTAGAAAAAGTTTTGCATGGTTCGCACTACCCCTAGAATTCCTGGAAAAACCCGGGAGTTTTGAAATTTCCTCGGCTCTGGGAAGCTCCTGGAGAAACAGTTAATTTCCTAGCACTCCAGGAATACTTCTGGAATTCTGTGGAGGCCATATATAAGTATTTCATTTCCTCCTTACTAGTGATTCTCACGAGCTGACCTCGTGCTCAGAGAAAAGATCTGTGCCTCTAAATATATTTAATGCGATTTATTGCATATAACCAAATTAGAAAAGATGGAGCTAGTCATATAGGAAAGGAGAGAGAGAAAAAACTGCATAATATTGAACAATATGACAAATGCAAATCAAAGCTTGGGAGGACAAAGTAAATAGATTTGTTGAAAATGTTGAGGCTGAGGGATTTGTCTCAATGGTGTTGAATCTGCCACAGTTAGCTTCAGATAGTGTTAATTTTAGCGACTACTAGATTTAACGGACTTGAGCATGTATCCAATATGGAAAAGTATAACTAGTAAAAGATACGCCTAACGTGTACCCTAGACACATCTTTACGAGAACAAAGTTAATCAATTTTCGCCTGCATGCTAGAATGGGAAAATCACTTCCAAGCATTGTTAAATGAAGTTAATGTGTCTGTACTGCACAGTGAGTACATGAACAAATGGCATAAAGTATTCTCCTTTTTTGTCCCGGTGACCCACACAATGAAAAACGGGTTTTTTTTATTTTATCGCAGACGAGTTATTTCAGTTCGGCATGAAAATTTCCATATGCTCTCTATTGCTAAAGCAAAAAACAAACAAAAAACACAAAATTTTATTTACAATAAAGTTTTACATTATTCATTTATATATTCATTTATTGACTCACTTTTCAGCGAGCTAAAAATCCGAATTCTTCCATTTATTAAATTCTACTGCAATGAGACTGCATGCAAGTTATATTGAAATAGTCAGTTTGCAATATGACGAGGTTTTTACAAGCACTATTCATGATTAAAGCATAGTATTTTAGGCTTTCTTTGCTTTGTGATAGTTTAACAAATTAATCACCGATAAGAGAATAGTGAAACCAAGTACATGTAGTTGAGTATACGTAATCGCTGGTGTGTGGGTGTGCACGAGCGGGAATACAAGCGATTGTATGAGTATTTGTTTTAACCTTTGGGATCATTTTGGAGTGATCAGATGTCATTTGAATGAATAAATTCAGGAAGTAGAAAATAGTTAAATTTCCAGAATTAAAAAAAAAAACTTGTCAAATCAGACGAAAAACTATGTTAATGAACGTGATAAAAAGAACCAGTTTGGTTTCACATACTTTATCAATTTCTCAAATTTTACTCTACTTTGAATTTCTTCTAGTATCTGAGGCTGCGTGGACCCTACCAGGGAATGATGATGAGCCCAAAGGATCCTGGGACAGCTATAAAGGGAGAAGTGCCAACGTCAGATGTTTGAAGAGCAGCGGCGTTTATTGGAGAGGAAAGTTTGGCTTATGGCTGTATCGAGTCGAACAATGTGCTCATTAAGTGATGAAATTAATACTAATAATAATTCAGTGTATATCATACAAAGAACTTAATATTGGATGATACCCGAAATATGACATCCAATGAAAAAAATTCCAGTAGGAATTTTATTACAGATTATGTCAGCATGATTTTTACTATGTAACCATAAATGTGACTGTTTGCAAATTCGGCTGCAGCCAGTTAATTTCTTTAGATAAAACCTTTTTAGATTGTTACATGAATAATTTCGCGAGTAGACTGCAAATGTTTTTCAGAGCACAGCTCTTTTTATTAGACAACAAAATATTTGTAAATTGCAATGCTTTGTGTGTATTAGGCTTTGTTATTTTTTTTTCGGCTATTGAGCAAAAAATCACAGCCTTCCTTTAAAATGTTATTATTATGGTATTTGGATGTATGTATATTTCTTTAGTCAATGTAGAAGTAGTAGAAAACACTCCTGACATCTTGAAGGCTTATGCGTAGAATATGGCTAGTTTTACAAACCCGTGAAAACTTCATTTTTATGACTGCAACAATTCGAAAAAAGGCATTTGAATTTTTAATCAGTTTTTAGGTTTTAGAAGTTTTACACTGTTTTTACCAAACTGAAAGGAAGGCCAAAGGCTAAAAAAGAATTTTTGTCGAATGTTACATGTAATACTGCCTCACAACAAAAAGTTGAACTATTTGTGTAACCCATTCTAATTGTGGGGGAGCCTGAAATAAAAGCAAACTTGCTCTGATTATGTGTTTTAGTTAGTAGCTATTATAGCGTATGCCTACAACGGAAATATTAATATAGGGGACATTACAGAGTGGCGCGAACCGGTACGAAGTTCTCTCTCTTTTTCCACGAAGAGATAAACTTCGTATGTTCGCGCCAACGTGTTATTATCTTTTTATTATATAGATATAAGTGTTTCGCTGGGAAATAACAGAAAAATGCAAATAAAAACAAAGAAATTACGTCAGCGTTATCTTCACTTGTGAGGATATGGGAAATATCTCACTCGTGTCCCGAATGTAGTTTCGTATGAATTCTATGAGTGGCGTGTTTTGCAGTAAAACACTCGTATTTATATAAGAAATGTTGATATCCATCTATTGTATCTCCTTCATTGGGTTTTCTCAATATAAGGTGTGAATTCGATGTACGGCTGAGGTGTAGTCTGCTTACAAGCTGTTAGGTGTGTTTACTCGCTTGCACGGGGTCGCCGCCATGTTGGATTTCGTCGCCATGTTGGACTTCGTGATGTACCGCTCGACCGAGAAATCCAAGATGGCGGCAACTCCGTGCCTTGCGAGCTTTTCACGCTAGAAAAAACTACTAACACCCAGCATTGCGATAGTCAAGATGCTGTTCATTACCCTTTGTGGAAAAAGTTTTAGGATGGTGAAACAGCTTACTAATGTTGAAAAGCCACATTTTTTGTAATCGATTGACTGGACAGATCCCTCTTCTCGCACGTGTTTCCGCCAAAATGTTGACGGTTGAAAAACATCGTGAGACCCTCCACGCTTCGATTTCTTGAAGTGAATAAAGATTTGACTCCCAAACTGGGAATTGACTTGACTGCCGATTATGGCAGCGTATAGATTTTTTACTATTTGAAAACGCTTGACTTCAAACGTGTCGCCGGTAACCCCGGGAAAACTACCACTCGCAAAACAACGAAGTGCATGGCATGGCGTTGCTTCGAGCATTTCGTCACCTTTACATTTCGACTCCCTGCCAAACTGAAACCGGGATTAAAACGGTCATCGAAATCATCCTAGTATATAATGCGGAGTCGATAGTTTCTCTTTTGAGTGAGAGTTTAAATTATGTTTTTTGACAATTTAGTCCTAGCTGATAGGGTTAAATTAACCCGCGGTCTAACCCTGGCTCAACATCGGAGTTTTGACGAACCGCGCCCAGTAAACGCCTCTTTTTCGGTTGAAGGTAAGAAGTTTTTTTAAAAATTTTTTTCTATAAAGGATAACTTGTTGACTGAAAGCCATGATAATTTTTTTTGCTTTAATTTAGGTGTTTTTAAAAACCTCGTGGGTTGAACGGGCTTAAACAACAAAACATGGCCGAAAACCTTCCGACAACCTTTGGTAAGTAGAGTTATTTAATTACATTACTTTATGAATCTTTAACAGGTAGTTTATCTTATTGATAGGTAAAACGAACAAAACGAACCCGGACACGTGATGTCACAAAATGGCACGATTGATATCTTATTTCTAATGTCACTTAGCTCGGTCTAGTACAAAGGGGTTTAGTTTGCCCTTGACCTAGAGACAATAAGTGTTACTAAGTTGATCAAAATCAAGAAGTTAGTTTCTCACAGCCCATAGTCAATCTAGGGGCTGGTTATAAAAGCCGGCAAACTTCAAAAGAGAATAACAAAGAATGTGAAAACATGCTTTGTTGTAGGCTGAACAAACCGCGACCGTGCTCATTCTTTTGTTTCAGGTGCTAGTGAGAATGTTTTGACTGGTTAGTTTAGTTGTTGATTTGCTTCTCAAAATCTTTTGTATTTTGTGCACCTTCAGGACTAGAAAACGGCCAACAAAGACCTACAATTATGGTTTCTAACCAATCCCTAGATTAACTATGCACAGTCAAATCTTGAAGTTTGTTAAGTGCCATCAACAACCAATGAAGTTTTCTAAGTAGTCTAGGAAATATTTCTTTAGTTACAAAATGCGGGAACAGACAGGTCTCCAGTTGATACACAAAGTGCTGCCACCTTTATCTGCGACAAGCTTCTGTCTGTCAAACAGGTACAACTTGTTTTTCTTCCTTTTGGAATGTAATTTAGAGACAGTGAAAAACTTTGGAAGCCCTATCAAGCTTATTTTTTTACTTATGGATTTTTATTCAAAAAAAGATTGGAGTTTAAAATTTTGACCGAGCAGGCCGGGGACTGGTAACCTGTGACGTAGCAGCAGTGAGTTGTGTGGTTTTTGTTTAAAAAAAGTCATTTCTGTTAAAAATGCCATAAATTTTTATTTTCCCAAGATTTCTAGTGATTGCTAAACTGTTTATCATTCTTATTCATACTGAATTATTATAATAAAGGTTGAGGCACAGCAACTAAATTTCGTGTTAAGTTGATAGCCTAAACTTTGTTTTTGCTGAAATAATGTTATCGCCATTTTTAAAATTTGAAAATAGCGTGCGCCAGAGCGTTTGTTTTTGTATGCTCGTGAAAATGATGAAAAAAATGCTGGACCCCTAACAAACGGACTCAATATCTTCAATAAGTACAGGTAGAATCGCAGGGTTCGTACAGGCCCTGGAAATCCTGGAAAAGTCCTGGAAATTTTTCATTAAGCCCTGGAAAATTCCATAGAATCTTCTTGAAAAAACTAGCTTCGACGTTCATCGTGGCAATTCTTTTAGAACTCTGTAAACAGTAAGGCTCTTGCCTCTTTCCTTATGCCAGTAGCTAAAATACAAATTGACTTATGCTTAATTGTAATAAATTGATTAGCTTTCTAAAAATATTTTGAAAACGGTTGTGGCAACCGTGTGATTTTGTTTTCTGGTGGCTCAATTCGATCTCATCCGAGTTTGAATAGTCATTTTGTTATTTGCTCTGTAAAAACAAAGTAATTAGTGTGTGAAATGATAATGGAAACGATAACAACATTAATAAAGCATACGAGAATGGTTACGGCAGCAAAACTGTGAACGATTTTTCTGATAACCTTTGTCTAAAGACGAAGAACTAGGCAGTTTTTTGTGTTGATTTAAACGTTATATCATTTTTCTCATTTTAGTCGTGAAATATTTTCGAAGAAGTAACAATTTGTTGCCTTATATTTTTAATTTAAACAATTGTTGCAACTGATATGCTTTTGTTGGCCTTTAATAAGTTTTTTTTTATTAAAATCGCGAGCGCGTTAGTAATTATTACTAATACTATTCATAGTTTGGAATTTAATTGGCTCAATCTTCTGCTTCAGATCATCAGGAAAGATAGAGTTTTGTAACCTCAAAGTATCAATCGGTAAGGCAAAATCATGCATTTGCGTTTTTTGATTTCAGATTTAGCAACATGAACCCCCAATGAATGGTTTGAAAACAACTCCTTGGAGGTTTGATATTGAAATTGGCTGTGCTCAAATATATAACAACCTCAAAACACACGGCTTGTAAAGTGCTGCAAAACAGTGGGATGTTTTTTTAGACACCTGATCCTATACAAATTTATGTCAGAAAAATGGAATGCAGTTTTAGCCTTTATTAGTATATATAAAGTTTCTCGTTTTTGTTGTTTTCCGTTACTTTTAATTGTCATCTCAAAAGCAGTGGACGTACCTGCTTAATATTGTATTCCATTGTTGCCATAGAACTTGCCGCGGTCTATTGTTCCCGCGCGATTTTGTTTACTTAAAAATACAATTTGGAGACAACGCAACATCAATATTTAACTAATCCAACAACGATGAAAACAGTAAAACTTCCAATTTTTCCTAAGCAAGGAGGATTTATTAGTTTGCTCAACAGCGCAAAATGAGAACGACTTCAAAGGTCCTCCTCTTTTTAACTTATCGACGATAAAACCTTTTACATCGAATTGATTTCAGTGGAATCGAAAATGGTATGTGAGATATCTGTCGCATGAGTGAACTTGCGTTTTCTATAACTAAGTGTGGTTTAAATATTAATCTTAAGACGTGAGTGTTACAAAGTGTGTTTATTATTTTTCACCAAATTTAAGTGACTTTTAGTCCGACTTTATTAGGGTCTGTGGAAAAGGCAAAATGATTTTTCCTAAAATGTCACTGTTTACTTAATAGCCTCCATTGCCTTATTTTACCAACCGTGGCAAAACTGTGAGTGGTATTTTCTTCTTGATGGACATAACAACTTTTAACTAGTTTAATTGTTGCCCGTGTCATTCACAGCGATTGAACCAAATTCAGTGTCAAGATTGGACCTACCGACTTTTAAATCCTAAGAGCTTAAAATGTTTCTCAGGCCTGGCGAGTTCTAATAGGCGATCAAATAGCACATAACTTGATATTGTTTCGTTGTCAAACGAAGTGCGTGATTAATAGAAAGAATTTATTTTTTCGTTTAAATATTAAGTCGCTAGATTACTAACTTTTAGAAAGAACTCACTAATGACACCTTGCTGTAGTTGTGTTAATAGAACTAATGCTTTTTCATTTTGACGAACAGATATTTTCAAACAGGATTTACTCATGGAGGTCAGTTCGTTGATGTTTCTGAAACGCGGGCGTCAAATTTCTTAAGACATTTTATTATACAATTCCTTTTGCTTGTCAGTATATGACTGAAGCAGCAAAATTATTTCAGGCAGGTTTAGTATCGATCGGTGTAACATTTTCAAAGCTAAAATATTTTTAAAAACAGTGAGTTAAATAGCCACAATGTCCAGAAATATCGCAACTACCTCTATACAAGCAAATAACCTTTTTTATTTTTTTTAAACTACTGCAATTTTCTTCGTCCTAAAGTTGTGCTACTGTTTGAAATTTCATTCCGGGATCATCTATTGTTCCAGAGGAGACGTTTGAAAAAGAAAGATTTTTTCTGTTGGTTTAGCAGACCCCATAACGTTACTTTCTGTCCCTAATAATTAAGTTTTATACACATAAGTTTAAAGAAGCACAGCACGAAACTAACAATTAAAGGGGTTCTTTAAGGGTCTCAGGTAATTTAATAAGTAATTCATCCTGAAAAACTGCTTACAGTATCGCGGTACATTTCTTGCTTAGAAGTGCTAAGTTTTTATAACTTGTCAGTTTGGGCGAGCAGTTTTCCTCTCTCAGCGCTTGAATTAAGCGTTCATTTCTTTGTACATTGTTCAGCGTGTTCATTGCATTCAGGTATCACTCGGAATTTTTTTGCAGAAATGTTTAACAGTAAAACAGTTTTTTATTTACCACTTTCAGTTACAACCGCATTTCTAGATTAGGAGTTTCTTACATAGGTAAAAGGTATAGGAAACAAATAA
Organism: Hydrozoanthus tunicans; assembly: GCA_026413305.1. NCBI lineage: Eukaryota > Metazoa > Cnidaria > Anthozoa > Zoantharia > Hydrozoanthidae > Hydrozoanthus > Hydrozoanthus tunicans. The sequence goes on from JAOBAT010104313.1 coordinate 10,192, forward strand.
GAGGTTTTCGAGTTTCTTCTTTGATATCAAAAGAATTGCGACAAAGTGTAAAACAGCATAAAGTGCAAGATGTTATTACTTCAGTGGATACGCTTTGCTAAATGAAGAATAGCGGTAAAAATCTCGTCAAAATCGTTTATGGTTCTTAAGATATTAACATTCAAAGTTTTCAACCGATGACGTCACGAGTGGTTCCAGCAAATTTTGAATTTTTTTTAGAAATCTGCTGCCAAACCATAACCTTTGGATAAACTTGAGCCAAACTTGGATTAGTGACCTATGTACCATTAGATACATCAGCAGCCCAATTTGGCTCAAATTCATCCAAAGTTTATGAATTGGTAGCAGATTTAAATAAGATGTAAATTTGTTGGAACCATTCGTGACATAATCAGTTGAAAACTTTAAATGTTAATATTTCAAGAACAATTAAAGATTTTGAAGATTTTTTTTTTCACCGTTATTCCTCATTTAGCAAGATATATCCACTGAAGTAACAAAATTTTTCAAGTTATTTACCCTTTGAACTAATGGATAAAGATTATTTATAAAGTAAGCGAAGACTGAAGTTTAGAGCATGCTTCGTAGGAAGGTGAATTGAGTGTGCACCAGAGGTCATGGTGAGCACCATTTGTAGAAAGGTTTTTTCGATGACACGATATACTTTTTGAACTCTTAAAAACTGAAAATGATGAACTGTTTCGTTTAGTATGTACGTACAAGTACTATTTATAGCTTAAAAGGTGTTTGGGGAAAAAATCGGCTGGGCAGATTATCCGTTCTTAGCAACAAAATTTCAGTCTCAGTTTCCACTGCTGTATACGCATTATACTTTAGACAACATAAAATTTTAATTATTGTTAAGCATAAAAATATCTTCCTTGGTAAGAAGCGATAAAGCGAAACCCACCATACAGCTTTGAGTTTCAGATACCAAAGACATCTCATTGATACCCGACGCAACAAAACCTCACTTCTAATTTACTATGGTATTTATGCTGCCAAAGCAAGCTTGTATAGCTCTCGGTTACATTTTAAGCTGATTCAACTCAGGTTAATGAAACCCTTTAGACTAACTAAACTTTCCTGCTGTATCATAATATACAGAATGTTCACAATTGGTTTACAAGTTTTCAAACTTTGTGATCGGCATTGAACATAGAGTTTACCTTTCGAAATCAGTTCTGTGGATTATCTATGATGCATTTGTAAATACACAGTAGTTTAATGTTTATTGTCTTATTTTTGTAGCCTCGAGCTGCGGTTTCTTTACTTTTGTCAGGAGTGCTTCTTTATTTTTGCATCAGAGGTAAGAACATCTCGATGAAGTTGGATTTCTCACTGAATTTACTCTCTCTCTCTCTCTCTCTCTCTCTCTCTCTCTCTCTCTCTCTCTCTCTCTCTCTCTCTTTCTTTAGACTGTCTTCTTTATCTTTCAACTGTTCTCCGATTAACTTTTTTGAAGTGATACTTTTAGGTTTTCCAACACACCTATTCAACTGCAAATGGATAAAGTGCCTAACAAGACCATTTTAAATCAGTGAAGCAAGCTTTCAAAATAGGGCATTCAGTGCCAACAAAATTCAAAACTTACGAAGACGATTTATGACGTCGCATAGTCTGAAAGGACTCTAGGCTGCTTTGTACTACTAATAATATAAGAAGTACTAGCGCCTTAATGAGTTTTTGCTCAAACACTTGGTAATCAGCCGTGCAAACTTCGCCATGATCATACATATGAATTGGACCGGGAAAGTGAAATTAAACTCCTAGCTTTCAAACCATTATATCTAGAACAAGTATCTGCTAATTAACTTTGGTTCTAAGCATTTTTAGCTATTTTTGGAAGTTGGTACCCTAAATATTGTAAGTTCTATAAAAAAATATTAAGTATGAATGAGGGTACAATGGATTATCGTTGTTGTTGCCATGTGTAACCACACATATCTTATGAGCCTAAAGAAGTATTCGCAGCTTTGGTGCTAAATTAAGCATGTCTTTGTAAATTCTCAGCAAAACTTATTTTCAAAACCGAATATAAGTTATACTGGTCAAACTTCAATTTTTGACGTTTTAAATTAGTTCGAAGGTTTTGCTTCAGCAACACTTTAAGGTCTTCCTATTTTCCCTTCTCTCATTCAAGCCCTTGTGAGCGTTAATATTGGTGATATATAGCCATTTTTCACCGTGCCTAACTTGAAGATGTCTAAGCATCCATCAATGGCCATTTTCTATCGCTCATCACAATGCGTTCTTTTATAGAGTGTTCATCACAGGTAGCCCATCAATGGTTATTCTCTGCTGCTCAGAACAACCACGTGCAGGATCTGATGACCCACCGTGTGGGAATCCTTCAAGACGGGGCAACTATCGAAGACCATGTACTAAGCATTTACAACAACGGAACTGTGTCTTTGGGAAATTTTTCAAACACTGCGGTGGTTGATCCCGGGATTAGTGAGAACGGCCTTTCTGTTGCTTTCTGGATTAACTACAAAGGTTTGTTTGATAGATTGGGCAACGATCACTTGTATCTTAGAACAAGTAAATGCTGTGGAAAGTCTGTATATTTTTGCAGACGTGGATTTCTTCATGGTTACGGTTTCCAGTCCCTACTCTTGGGAGTTCTTGTGTTCCAACGCCTTTGTAGTATCACTCAGGTGATCTTCAAATTCCTTCTAAAACAAATGGGGCAAGAACTGACGTGGGCTCTTCAGGGCCGAAACTTGTTTTAGAAGATTTTTGAAGATCAAAGGTTTACAGATTCTCGCCATGTGTTTTTATGGGCAATTTGAGATGTTTATGCGCTACGAATTTTGGGTAAACGTAAAGGTCACCATCTTTCTCATTGAAAAACGCGCCATTTGGTGCTTGAAGGAACGTTATCTGCGTAGCTCCCATTACAACACTTCGATCCATGCATGTAATTGGTTTTATTTTTAACGAACTTCCCATAAACATTGTTAAAAGCGTTAACATTCAAACGTTTTTCCACCAAGCAAGGCATTTCTTTTATCGTAATCCCTGATTTTACTATTTTTCGGTTTCAATTGTAGTGTTATAGCTTTTAGATCTTAACGTAGTTTTATTCATAATGTATATACTGTAGGTTTTAGATCTTAATGTAGTTTTTATCTTAGTTTTATATTTATCTAGGCTATAGAATTTCTGATGTATATTAATTTTTTAGATAAAGGGGCCCTATGGAGACCAGCCTTTGAGCTGAATGGGCTACCCTGTATAAACAAAGTTTACTACTACTACCTTATATCAACGTTGCTATTACTTGTCATTTTTCATTTACTACAGGAATCATATCCAGTATTCTGGGTACAAACACCAAATACCAGAGAAGCATCAATTCGTTTATCTCTCCTGTAACACCAGCTAACAGCTTATGGAAACGGTGTTTCAAGGCGTCTCAACACGGATGGTCGGCTGCCAAGTTCCATGAAAGATGTGATAATAAGGGTGCCACCGTCACTTTGGTTAAAGTAAGAGAGTATATCTTTGGAGGCTACATCGATCAACCATGGAGTGAGTATGCCTAGCTCGTATTGCTTTCTAGAAATGAGAATACCTGCGTTTACCTCGACAACCGTTAACGCTCTATCTATTATGTTTCGCAAGAGAGAGAGAGGGGTATGTTTACTTGTGTTTCTTTATGCACATCCCTCTCTCCAATCGTGGAAACGATTCACGTGTTTAGGCAAACTTGTTTAAAGAGATTTTTGGACCAACCTGACCATGAGCACCGTACTGTTTGATTTATTTTGTAAAGTTATGCGTTTCAGTTTCAAATATATGGTAAATCTTAGACCTGTATACAGGTATATCATACGTATGATCATCAAATCATGTTTTCTTCCTTAGCTCCGGCATCGCCTGGTCTCATACAGAGCACAAACGCGTTTTTATTCAGCCTCAACAACAAAGATGGCCTCGAACCATTCCAGATGAGGATAAAATTAAGTGAGACTGCAAAAGCTGCCTTTTACAGCCCCAACGCCTTACCAATTTTTGGTGCTGACGTTGCAAGTGACTTATTCCTTGACAATGATGCTTCAACGTACAATTCGTCCACATCTACAGATCCTGGCAACAGTTATCATCTGCCTTCTGATGATTATACAACGGGATCCTCCAAATCTCGCAGTCTTTTTGCCGGAAGTCGAAACTTCAGCGCAGATGAAATTGAGGTGTTCTATAACAAGGGTGGGTCATATAAGTTCTAGATGTATTTCACAAACGTGAGGTACATGTGTTTTCTGATTGGATCACAGAACCATAGCTCTACGATCACTCGGCGCAAATCTTAGCAGTGGCAACAATCCACATCAGTCGTAAGAAATAAAAGTTTTCGTTTCAGGTAAAATGCTATACACAAGGCGCCAAAAGGATATATAGTAGTCATTGCAAACACTTGATGCCCGTCATTGAAAAAGTATATATGTTTCGCAAGAGGCACTGCGTGCTATCAACCCGTTCACTACATAATAGATTAAAAACTCACTGGAACTAATTATCAAGCTAACAAGTCTGTTTTTACTCGATGTTGCTCTGAACTTTTTAATTAAGATTGTTACCTATTAACTTAGAAGTGTGTAGTTTGTTTAAAGATTTCGTATATAGTTTTTGTTTTCATTACCTTTCGAACGGCTGAGTTTTTACGCCATGGCCATGTTCAAATTATAACTCATCCTCTATATACGCTTGCATTCCTATTAGTTTGTCTCTGTGCACAACTACTCACAAACATCATGCGCCAATCCATTACAAAGTGATTTCATAAGAACACATTGTGTATGAGATACTGAAGAGTCTGCAGCTATAAACTTAGTTCTAAGTGAGCATATAAATTCAAAACTTAAAAATAGGATGTCTAAAAGAAAATGAAGCTAGGACATATTCACATGGCTAGAATTCTACCATGTATACGTAAACTACGTGCAACTGTACAAGGAGTTTTGGCGTGTGACAAAGCAAGAGAGACATATGATTAATTCTCTTAAGACTTTGGCAGACAAAGTGGCAGTGCTAATATTCAACAATGAATATTTTTCTTTAATCTATTTAGGGCTTGACCATATACGGTATATACTGATGTCCGGTGGAGATGTTGGAGATAGCAACGGCTTTGTGCTTCTTCACGACAAACAAGATCGATTGACTCTTCAGCTCATAACTGGAAAATATAGATGGAACATGCAGCTAGGACCAGTTCCAGATTGTTGGTTCCAT